>PVHP010029082.1:0-22669 GCA_004024765.1 Zapus hudsonius
ACTGCCTCTGGCGCATCCTTATCCTCAATGCGGGTTCCAATTGGTAGAATCTGTCTGGAGCTGGGAGCCTGGCTGCAGCTTGTATCCATGGCCTGGATCACAGCTGAGAACCCTAACCCTTGTTTCCCAGGGGACATGGCTACAAGTCCACCCTCTTGAACCAGAATGATGAACTGTTTCTGTCTTTGTGGAGATGTGATTGTCTCTCTCTTTTTTTATTTGCAAGCAGAGAGAGACAGAGGAAGGGATAAAGAGAGAGGAAAATGGGCATCCCAGGGTCTCCAGCCACTGCAAACAAACTCCAGACCCATGTGCCACTTTGTGCATCTGGCTTTACGCTGGTGCTGAGGAACCAAACCCAGTTAGGCTTTGTAGGCAAGCACCTTATCCACTGAGTCATCTCTCCAGCCCAAGATGTAATTTCTCTTAACAAATTCAAAACTTCTCTCAATGACAAGGACCTTGGTAGAAGGGGTGAGAACTGTGTGCAGGCTGACTTGGACTCTTCTAAATACCAAAATAATGGGACATCATTGGAAGGCCCCAATTTCCATAGTAAGAATCCTAGATCTCCCTCTAAAATCCAACACACTTTCTTTACATGTATGTTTGGATACCTACATGTTATTTGTGAGCACGTGTGAATGTGTATGTGTGAATGTGCATGTTTTTGTGTGTTCAGGTGCGTTTGTGTGTATACCTGTGTATGCAGACTGACTGGCCAGCTAGTTAGCTCAAGGAACGTCCTGTCTCCAGCCCTGGTATTACAGTCATGAGCCACTGCGCCTAGCATTTTATGTGGATTCTGAGGATTGGACTCAGGTCCTTATGCTTGTGAGGCAAGCGCCTTACCAATGAGCTGTCTCCTCAGCCTTCAGTCTCATTAGAAAGATATTTTACACTTCAATCCTGGAAAGGAAGCCTGCCTTGTAGTCACCCTTGCTTTCTGTCAGCCCCATGAAGCAGAGTAACTTACTTGCTTAAGGAGTTCTGGGAGAGAGAACTGAGCATCCTTAGCCCAGTTCTCTCCACCATTTCCTTCTAAAGTAACTCAATGGGATTTCTAAGCATTACCCTGCTTGTCCAGGAAGTACGTCATACTGGAGGTCAGGACAGAAAGACCATTGCTTGCCACACCCCTAAATCTCTTCCCAGCCAGTCTCATATTTTGACCTCCAAGGGCCAACTCCTTTGTCTTTCTCCATTTGAAATTCATGTAAAGAAACAACAGTTGTGCACTGGTAACGTACACCCAACATGACTATTTTCTAGTGCTTTGGTTTGATTTGGCTTTTTGTTCTTTTTCAATATTCATTTTAATATTTATTTTTCAGATTAATAAATGTGCTTGCTGTTTGTTTGCTTCTTGTGTTCTACTGAGCATCCTACCAATTCCTTGGCATGTGTGGTGGAAATCTCCCACAGAGAGGCCATGGGACAGGCCCTCCACTGTCTCCCACACCGTAGGATTCAGGCACATGTTTCCTTCTTAGCCTGTGGCACTGCCTGAGACGCTGCTTCCCAAACCTCACCTTCTAGACACACAGGCGCAAAAAGGCCCTGATATCCTGTCTGTTTGCCAAAAATGGGAAGGTCCCCTCTGACACACTCCCCAGAGATACTGAGATGAGCTAAGCCACTCAAGATTCTCCCTTTGGTCGATTCAATGCTTCCTATCTAGAGTCTAGGTGTGATAATTTCTGTTTAAATTAGGTATCAGACGCAGATTTCCCCCAAATTCTAAATGCTTAAGGTGCGCTGAAACAAGATTAGAGCTGCAGCTTCAGCACAGCCCTTCCACTCTACAGAATTATCGCTATTCAACTTAGGAGAAAAGGAAATCATATCACAAAAATATTTTTTTTATTTCTAGGCTGGAGAGATTGCTAAGTGGTTAGGGTGCTGCCCTGCACTGCCTAACAACCTGGGTTCAATTCCCCAGTTCCAAGATAAAACCAGGTGCACAGATAGCGAATGCATCTGGAGTTCATTTGCAGAGGATAGAGGCCTGGAGTGCCCATTTCCCTTGCCCCCTTGTGTGTGTGTGTGTGTGTGTGTGTGTGTGTGTGTGTGTGTGTGTGTGTGTGCAAATAAATAAAAATATTTTTAGAATATTTTTATTTCCTAGTTATAAATGTAATAAATATTCACTCTAAAATTTTAAATGACTCAAAAATATAACGGTATTTAGATTTCACCTCTCTGACGAGGTAAATAAAATTAAGAAGAGCATTCTTGAAGGATTCTTTTATAAGGCATCGATGCCTGTGCATTGGGATGACACACACACTCTTTTTTCCACAGATCAGACAACAGAGTAGCCAAGGCCCACATCAGTATGGATGCCACATTCAAAATAAATGAAGCTTCCTTTCAAAACCCATTTAGTCAGCAATCCATGTCTTTGCTGGACTCATTCCAGTTAAGGAAGTGTTGTCTTGAATGATACAAGTAATGTTTCCTGGCTGTTCTGTTTTTACCATCTCCCTACCATCCCCACCCTTTCGCTCTACTCTCTTTTCCCGCCCCCCCCAAAAAAATTGTCTCTTCAAAACTCTTCAATCCAGTCAAAGGAAGGGTAGGACTGCTTACAAAGCAAACTTCCAGACACAAAAACAGCCTTGATATTCATAATTTCACTGTGCCTGATAACACCCACACATAATGGGAGGAAAAGATGAGGACACCAAAACAAAACAGACACTGATTGAGAAAGGGAAGAAATATGGGGGAGGATGCAAGGGGGAGGGGATCATAAAGGTTTATGATATATAATTATGGAAGCCATCAATAAAAAGTTTAAAATAAAAATAAAATAAAGTTTAAAAAGCAAACTCAATCCATTCTAGTCTCCCACACATACTTCTTCCTGCCTCACCTCTACATTCCACCATTACCCCTGCTCCAAGTAGCTCCTGTCCATTCTAAAACCATTGCCTTTCTAGAACTCTCTCAATTCTTCTCTGTACCAACTATTGGATTGACCCAATAAAGGCCCAATGTGGCTGGCAGGTCTAAGTAGCAAAGGCCATTGGCTCTTCAATAGCAAGGGCAAGGTCAGGGTTATCATCCTTATAGCATTATGATACTTGGAGTCTATCACTTGCTTCTACCTAGAGATTCACTCCTGGAGATATAGCATGTGCTTTTCTGCTTGCTTTAAGGATGGAATATTGTACAAGTAGACAGGTTGTATCTGGTTTTCTACTGCCAGGAAGAATATGACAAGTATAGATTTTTTTTGTCTAACATTGGTTTGTGTCTCTCTGGTTCAGCTTTATATAATCATGTATATATGTAAACTCAGTGGGTCATGAGTAAGTGAGCAATGACTGAGCACATGGAAATAAACTGCACTCAATGTCAAGGGCACAAGTAGTTCCACCTGTGAAGAGGGCTTCACAGCTATTTAACCCTCCTGGGGTTCAACTTTCCTACTCTGTAAAAAGGAGCAATGATTTTGAAAAACTTACATGGACAAAAATGAAACAACATCAATATGGTAGCTAACTGAGACCCACATAATTTATTATTATTGAACTGAAATCATGCATCCATGACACCATTTAAATAAACAGCATCTAAAGGCCATGGACCCTTCATAAACAGAGGAAATTGCCAGAAGTAATTGAAAGCCACAATGTGGAAAGAGCTGTCACCTGCCCTGGGCAGTAGGGCTTTAGATAGGTGATATTCATAACACTACATTAAAGTGTTGTTATTTACTTTGCTTTTCCAATGACAACTTCAATGATTAACTTTGTAGGCACATCAATTCTTGTTCTTAAACAAAATAACCCACAATAGCAGTTACATAAGCATGCCGAGTCTGGAGGAATTTGTCTGAAATATAAGCAAAGGGTGTTTATTAAACCATTGTTGCCATGTTATAGGATACTAAAAGAAAACCAATGTGTTCCTGACCCTAAAAGTTATGAAAGAACAACTAAATGTAGTAAAAGGAACTCTGAGCCACTTAGACTTGCATTTAAAACACAGTCCTCAACCAATCTTTCCATTCATTCTTTCATTCTTCACTAGGTACAATCTGAAGGGCTTGTATCCTAGGCACTATATTAAGCTCTGGGTGACCAAATCTTCCACACTTTCCCTTTAAGCAAGCACCTTTAACCATTGATCCATCTCCCTAGGCCCTCACACTTTCCCTTTAAGAATAGTTAATCTCAGCAAATGATTTAGCCTGTCTTTCTCTAGAATGCATTGCCAGCTTCCTATATTATACAAATACAATGAACAGAAAATAACCCGCATATTCCCTCCACTTTTCTACTGAATCAAATCCTTAAGACAACCCAGACACAGTACCATACTTGCTGCATATGGTAAAGAAAACACTAACCAATCAGAGAGGAAAGAAGAACGGTTACATCTGATCATGCCCAAGAACTTCACAGTGCTCCTGAGATCTAGAGCAGACACAGACCCGAGCATAGCACACAGCAGTTACTCAAAGATGTCTAGTGACTACATAAGTTTAATCAAAAGTCCAAGTAATTAGGGCCACACATTTGACAGGAGGCAACATACAGCCTGCTGGGAAGAGCCTCACTACCAAACTAGGATGTTACAGGTCCAGATGTTAGGAATCTATAGCCTCAGTTTCCTCATCTGGGAAACTAAAGGATTAGGCTATATCTTCTCTAAGTACCAATCATTCCAGGTAAAAATGCTTATCAAAGCCCTCACTTTGGGGCTGAAGAGATGGCTCAATGGTTAAGGTGCTTACCTGCAAAGCCTAATAACCTGTGTTCGATTCTTCCGGACCACATAAAGCCATATGCACCAAGTGACGTATGCATCTGGACTTCATTTGCAGTGGCCAGAGACCCTGGCATGCCCATTTTCTCTCTCTCTCTCTCTCTCTCTCTCTCTCTCTCTCTCTCTCTCTCTCTCTCTCTCTCTCTCTCTCTCTCTCTCGTCTCTCTTCTCCCTGTCTCTCTCTGCTTACAAATAAATAATTTTTTAAAGTCCTAACTTTGTAATTGAATTTCTCAGAATGAAATTTAACTGTATTCACTATCTTCCAAAACTTAGAAGGTGGCTTAAAAGTCCCAGAGAGGTAAGCTTTAGCCACATAGCTATGGTGGATATTTTTTCTCTTTCTAAAATATACAATGTGTAAAGTAACAAGTTAAGAAACACTAAGTGCTTTAAAAAAAAAAGTAGTCCATCTGAAAATCTAAAGACTAAAAATTAACCAGTCACTTCATGTTTTTAGCAAACACACTTACCATTGTGTGGGGCTTCGTTGTGCCCCCTGGTGAATAGAGCCTTTAAAAATGTATACGCCTGGAACTGAATACCATGGAAAATCTATTGGCACTGTGTTTAAACACCTGCATCTCATCACCAGCCCTTCATAATATTGTTAAACAATAATTATACTTATGATGAGTAATGAATCCAAATATATTCTTCCTTGAGATTCACTCATTCTTGTGTTATAAGTAACCCATTAGTGGCATATAAACGCTAGTCAGGTAGAACAGAGCTCTTCCATCCATCCACATAATACACAAGAACGTTTATTTAAATGATTATAATAAAGTGTCTTGATATCATCGTCTTTATTAGGGAATTCCTACCTGGCTTTTATGAGAATGATCGATTTTTGTTTATCACACTTTTAAAATCCACTGGTCTAATCAGATTTAAATCTTTTTTTATTTTTATTTTCTCTAGGTTTATTGGATGTTTGTTACAAATGCTTGATTGGGCTTTATAGGAATGATGCATAGGTTCAAACAAGAGAATGTGAGTTAACACTGATTTTTAGCTTCTCTTTACAATGTAGATTTAAATTTAAGAGAAACATTTTCTTTGAATTTGAGTGTTTGGCTTGGTGGCACGCCCCTTTAATTTCAGCACCCTGGAGACTGAGGTAAGAGGATCATAATGAGTTTGGGGCCAGCTTAGTGCTACAAATTAAGTTCTAGGCAAGCCTGGGCTAAAGTGGTACCCTGCCTCAAAGAAAGAAAAAGAAAGAACGGGAGAGAAAGAGAGAAAGAAAAAAGACATTTCAACAAGTGTAGTTTACTTTTGTTTCATATTTAAAATAAAAAGATGAGGGCTGAGGGAATGACTCAGCTGGCAAAGTGCTGGCCTTGCAAGTGTGAAGGTCAGAGTTCAATCTCTAGAACCTAAGTTAAAAGAGAGAAAGAAAGAAAAGAAAAAGGCTGAGTGCGGTGTGAACCCTAGTCATCCTAGTGCTGAGGTGGGAGGGACTGGCAGACCCCCAGGACTCACTGAGCAGCTAGTCTGGCTTATGCTAAGGCTTTCTAGGCCGGTGAAACCATTATTTCAAAAAAGAGGAAAGTGCTGGTTAGTGGACTTTGCCTTCAGCCAAGACTTCTGGGAGGACTGGTGACCAGACTCCATGTAAGCAAGTTTGGGAAAGGGCCAGGTTTGATGAAGCCTGGGTCCCTAGCACCCACAGGTAAGTCTAGCCTCTGGCTCAGGTAGGAGTTAACTCATTCTAGACACCTGATGCAGGCCAAAGTGAGATTATCTCATCTTTCCCAAGTTCCTCTTCCTAGAGCACGATATGGAGACTCCTGAGATGGACTGGTGACAGCTAAGTTCTTCCCAGCTCTGAGTCGCAGGCAGTTTGGGTTTTACAACCTCGCTGGAGCTGTGTTGTTAGGGGTTATAAGCCAGCTTCCCCTTGCCAGGGTTTGGCACACCTTCCTGCCACTGTTTGCAGTGCTGTGGCGGAGGTGATGTCCACCCCACTGCTCATGCCATCGTTTTCCCTGCTAGGATGGAGTCTCCTCTTGAGTCTGTAAAACAAATAAGCCCATTCCTCCACAAGCTGCTTTTGCTTGGGCTCTTTCTGTGCAGCAACTAGAAAAGCTGACTACAACATATAAGTAAATAAATAAAAATATTTTTAAAAAGAGGAAAAAAACAACTTTGAGGAGGAAAGACTTATTTGTCTTCTGGTCTCAGAGCATCACAGTTCGCAAGGTGGGAAGGTGAAGAAGAGACACGGTGAGGCAGCAGCTTGATCACATGGCAACAACAGGAAGCACCTGGTGGGCCAGGACCAGGGGCGGTGTCTTCAAAGGCCCACCTCTCATAAGCTACTTCTGCCAACCAGGCTCCACAGTCTTCCAAATAGAGACACAAGCTGGGGACAAAGCTTTTGAATCATCAACTTGAGGGGAGCATTTCAGATTTAAACCACAGCGGTATATATTAGACTGATGTTACTCTGAAGACATTAAAAATGTTAATATTAATGTTATATATAATAGATTATATATAATATATTAAAAATATTAATATTATATATAATTATATATTATATAACATTATATAATGTTAATGTTAATATTAATGTCTGAAGACATTAAAAATGTTATTTAAAATGTTCAGATATCACTGCTGAAATCTACTGTTGATCTGATTATTATTCCTCTGTATATAAGAGATCTATCTGGCTTATTTTTCTTTTTTTTTTTTTTCCTCTATGCTCCTCTAGTCTCTTAGGACTGATTACATCCCAGTCTCTGGCACTATAATAGTAATTCACAGAGTAATTTCTATGTTCCACACATAGTACTTTACTTCATTTTGTCTTCATTTTTATTATAGTAAATATTTAAAAGACCTCAACAATATCTTAGCCTGTTCCTGATGGTATAAGAAAATGTTTAGACTGGATAATTCTTTTTAAATTATTTATTAATTTTCAAGCAGAGAGATACAGAGAGAAAGAGAGAAAGAGAGGGAGAGAAAGAGAGAGAGAGAGTGCACCAGGGCCACCACCTTGTGGGTCTGGCTTATGTGGGTCCTGGGGAATTGAACCAGGGGCCTTAGGCACTATGAGCCATCTCACCAGCCCTGGATAATTTGTTTTAATAGAGATTTTCTTCTCACAGTTCTGAAAGCAAAACATGCAACATCAAAGAGCTAAGAGATTCACCATCTGGTAGTCTTCAAAGGAGACACTTGCTTGGTTTATTCACATGTAGCAGAAAGAGAAAAAGAAAATGGACTCCCTCAAGCCTTTTTACAAGGACACTAATCCCACTCATGAGGGCAGGTCTCTTATGATCCAGTCACCTCCCAATAACCCCACTACTGCATTGGGGATTACATTTCAAAACATTCCAAGATATACATTCAAATCATAAGAACCATTATAACCATTTTATAATTCTGTGTCATTGCCTATACTCACATGACTATAAAATTATCACCAGGATTTTCTAGCATCTACTAGAAACTCTGAATCTATCAATGTATAAACTTCCATTTATTCCTTCTACCCAATTCTGGGTAGCTTTTATTCTACTTTCTGGCTCTATTGTGCATATTACATGTATTAGTTCCAGAGAATCAGAATCAATAAGTATAAAGAGATGTATAGATTGATTATAAGGAATTGGATCACACATTTATGGAGACTAGAAACAGCCAAATTTTGCCATCTACATGCTGTATACTGGCCATGCAGTTGTGGTGCAAACATGATAGATAGCCTGAGAACCAATGGAACCAAGGTTAAGTCCCAGCCCAGTCCAAAGGTCTGGAATGAGGGGCTCTGATATCCAGGAGCAGGAAAGGAGGGATGTTGTTGTAGTCAGCTCATGCTGGTGGGATGAACCTCCAAACCAGGTACAGTTATGGGAGAAAATGATTTATTGAAGCTACAGATCCAGGGGAAGTTCCATAATGGCAAAAGAGGCTGGCCCTCAGGTCCAAGCAAAGAGATAAACACACACACGCACGCACACACACACACACACACACACACGCACACACACACACACATACACACACCAGCAAACACTAGTGTGTTTGTTCCTCTAAGCTCAGCCTGCTCTTTTCATATCTATGGCTGGAATTCCAGATCTGCCCCCAGAAACTGCTCTTTTCATATCTTATAGCTGGAGGCTGAGATCTGCCCAAGGTAACACCTCCTCCAGCCAGGCAGCTGGAGAAAAGCTTTTAAGAAAACTCCTAAATCTATTGGGGGACAGCCATTCAAACTACCAAAGATGTCTGAATTCAAGAAAGAAAGTACATTTGTCCTTCCTCTACCTTTCTTCTTTCTTCTAGACCTCAAAGGATGGGGTGATGCCCCCCAATGGAGCATAGAAATCTTAGTCCATCAATTCAAATGTTAATTCTTCCAGAAACACTCTCACAGATACACCCAGAAATATATCTTCCTAGCTATCTGAGCAGCACTTATGCTAGTCAAGTTGAAGCATAAAATTAACCATCATGCTACATACAAGTCAAATTATTAATATATATATTATATATATATATTATATATATATATACTTTTTGATCTGGCTTATTTCATTTATACTATGGCCTCCCAAAAAATTATATGTTGGCATTCTAACCATTATGGCAATAGCTATGTGATGGTTTAAATGTAAAATACTACTCATAGCTTCATGTGTTTGTAATTTAGCCTCATAATTTATCCCCAGTTGGTGGAGCCTTTGGGGGGTGGAGCCTTGCTGGGGGAGTGGTGCTGGAGACAGTTTTAGGGTGTTGTAGCCCAGCTCCACCTGCCCACTCTCTTTCCTTCCTCCCTGCTGTGGTGGAGATGTCTGCTCCTGCTATGCTTTCCCTCCATGATGAAATGTCTCCTCAAAACTGTAAGCCAAAAATAAACCCTTTCCTTCCATAAGCTGCTTCTGCTTTTTGTTTGTTTTTTAGTTTGTTTTGTTTTGTTTTCCCAGCAATAAGAAGGTAACTACACAGCACAAGAGCTGGGGCTTTGGGAGGTGGTTAGGTTACAAAGGCTCTATCCACCTGAATAGGATTAGTGCACTTATAAAAGAGGATTCTTTACACCTTCCCTTATATGAGGACAGAGCAAGGAGGTGCCATCTGTAAGAAACAGCCCCTCACCAGACATGTGAGAATTTAAATAGGTTAAGACAAATTTGTATAGTTTCCAAGATCCGCCCACGTTGTTGCATGTACATAACTACATTCCTTTTTATGACTAAATAATATTCTATTATAATTATATATCACATTAGATTTATCTGTTCATCCACTTGAGTTCATGCCACTTGAATTATTTCTACCTTTTAGCTGCTGCTAGAAACATTGGAACACAGGTATCTGCTTGAGTCTCTGTTTTCAATTTCTTGGGATAAATAGTCATGTTGATTCTATGACCTACTTTTGGAGGAAACACAAAACTTTTCCATAGTGGATGTACATTTTACATTCTCACCAGCAATGTACTAAAACTCTGGCTTCCTCACCTACTTGCCAATACTAGTTATTTTCAAGTTTGGGGTAATAGCCATAAAAATAGGTATTGAATTTAATTTGGACTTATACTTGTATATCATCTGTAAAGAAATATCACAAGGACTGATCCAGACGACCCATGGAGGAGGTTATCCAGTGGAGGGGGGAGGGGAGGGCAGTGGGGAATTGGGGATAACAACTCATTGTTTGCCCACTAAATAAATGTTGTAACTCATTATGGACAATAAAAATAAAAATAAAAATAAAAAAAAAAATATCTATTCAAGGCCTTTGCCCATTTTTTGAATATTAGGTTGCTTTCAGTTATTGCAGCACTTGACATTGTATATTAACCTCTTAGAGACCTGATTTGTAAATATGTCCTTTTATTCTGCACACTAC
This sequence comes from Zapus hudsonius, assembly GCA_004024765.1. Classification (NCBI taxonomy): domain Eukaryota; kingdom Metazoa; phylum Chordata; class Mammalia; order Rodentia; family Dipodidae; genus Zapus; species Zapus hudsonius. The sequence goes on from PVHP010029082.1 coordinate 10,657, forward strand.
TTCTTTATTCTCTTGAAAGTGTTGCTTGTTGCACAGTTAAAAATTAATTTTAATGAAACTCAATTAGCTTTTTTTTCTTTTATTGCTTGTGTTTCAATGTCATGTTTAAGAAACCACCACCAAAAGTAATGCCATGAATATTTTCCATGTTTTATTCTTAAAGTTCTAGTTCTTAAGTTTAAGCCTTTGATCGAGTTTGAATTAATTTTGTATATTATGTGAGATAAAGGTCCAATTTTATTTTATTGCACATAGATATCCATTTTACCCAGAGTCATTTGTTGAAAGGCTGTTCTTTCCCTGTTGAATGAACTTGGCATCATTTTTGAAAATCACTTGACCACATGTATAAGTGTCTATCTCTTATTCTATTTCATTAGTCTATATGTCTATTTGCATACCAGTACCACATTTTTATTACTATAACTTTGGAACAAGTTTGAAATAAGTAAATCACAAAACTTGTTCAGACCTCTAAATTTGTATTTTTAAGACTGTTCTTTGGAGTGGTCTCTTGACATTCCATGTGGATATTAAGATTCTGGAGGAAAACTCGGTTAGGATCTTGATAGACATTGCATTAAATTTGTAGAACACTCTAGGTAATATTGTCATGTGTTTTCTCATCCATGAACATGTGAGATCTTTCCATTTATTTAGGTTTTTCTAATTTCAGTAATGACGTATAGAACTCAGTGTAAAAAAACTATCCTTTTCTTGGTTAAATTTATTCCTAAGTATTTTATTACTATTTATGTTATTCTAAACAGATATAAATGGAATTATTTTATTTATTTTTTTCCAGATTGTTCATTGCTAGTTTATAGAACTACAAGTTAATTTTATCTGTGGATTTCATATCCTGTGATCTTTGCTGGATGTTTTTCTTTTAGCTTCCATTAATATGCTGTAGACTGGGATCTGAGAAGTGGCTGTGATCAGTGTTTAGGCACTAGCAGTAGCAGTCAGGCTTATGAACTACAAACACACAGGAAAGATTAGATGGATCTTTTTGTCCTACTACCAGCAGTACAGTAACAGAAGCTGCAAGTCTAAGGACCTGAGGCAGAAAGGGTGACAGTGAAGGCTGTGGCGTCTCATGGTGCAGGTGGTGGCAGGTGGTAGGAGGTATCAGATGAGGTGTGCTGTATTGTTTGGGGCATTGCTCTTGATTTTTACCTTTGACTCTGATCCCCTGGTTCTGCAATGATACCATGAACCACCTGATGTATTTATTCAACCCTTTTCTGGTCTCTGGCTTACAGATCAGAATCCTATTCAATACATCATCAAGCATGGTGCATGGCCTCATTCTCTTATCCTGCTTTTGTTCTGTGCAACTTAGCACAATTGACTTAACTGATTATTGTACAACTTCCACTCTAGAACAGCAGCTCCATGAGGTCAGGATATTTTGTTTTATTCATTGATATTGTAGCAGCTATTTCTCATTGCACCAGGTCTCTGACCAGAAGCAGCTAGTGGTTGGAAAGGGTTTAGTTCCAGCTTACAGCTGTGAGGGAAAGTTTCAGCATGGTGGGGAAAGAATGGCAGGAGCAGAGGATCAGCTGGGCATTATCACCACAGCAGTAGGAAGGTAGTCTAAGAACTGGGCATGGAGCTGGGCTATAAAACCCCAAAACCTTCCCCTAGGGAGACAGCAAGGCTCCACCTCCCACACTCTCCACCAGATGGGGATAAACTATGAGGTTTTAATCATAAGCACTTGAGGCTATGGAGGACATTTCACATCCAAACCACCCCAGCTATATGCCTAAAACAATATCTGGAATATGCTATACTTCAGTTTGTAGCATGAATGAAACATCTAACAGGCATGGATCTATGCAAGATTGGCACTGAAAAAAAAAACAAGGTTGTTAAAAACCAAAACCAATGAGATTTACCCAAATTCCCCTCCTGACAAGTACTTCCCAGCTCTGTGTTCTGTGATCCAGATCCCCAGTATGCAGATTTGTCCCTTGTATTATTTGTTAGACACTCCCTTGCTAACTATTGTTTGTGACAATTATTAATGGTTTTGCAAAAGTGCCTCCCTTTCTCTCTAAGATGCTTATATTGGATATTTGTAAAGCCCAACATTTCTAAACTTGTTCAGAAATCTTAACGTGTGTGGTGGTTTATGTTGTCAACTTGACAAGACCTAGAACCACCTGTGAGGGATTATGTTAGCCTCTGAGGAACTATCTTGAGTAGGTTGATTGAGGTGGGGAGAGCCATCTTAACTGTGGGCAGCACCATTCCATGGGCTGGGCTCCTGGACTGTATAAATGGGAGAGAGCTGGCTGAACAGTTCATCACTCTCTGCTTCACACTGTGGGTTGAATGTGACCAGATCTGCTTCAAGCTCCTACTGCCATGTCTTTCCCACCACCATGGACTGTAACCTAGGCTCGTAAGATGAAATAAAACCTTCCTCCCTTAGACTAATTTTTGTCAGGTATTTTGTCCCAGCAATGCCCAGGTAACTAAAACCACATCTAAATATAAAAGGTATTCTTAAGCCACCTCAGCTGCATCAGGAGTTAATCCCCTGCTGACATCAGAGGACACCAAAAATGAGCTCTGCACTATGTCATACAGAGATGAAGGTGTTCCACTCCTTAAATTACTCTCTTATAACAGATCCCGAAATTCTCTCCTCCTCTGACACACCTGCTGGGGAAAATGACTTTCTTTTGTAGGTCATGAGCTGCCCTGCACTTCCCTGACTCCTTACCATCCTCTGCATTCCCACCGCATGGTACCTCCTGGGTCATTTTCAAATGTCCATTTTAACACCAGCTGTGCAAATCATGTGTTCCAACAGTACTAGACTGTTTATGAACACCTCTCCTGCATTTGCCCCCTGGCTGACAAGCAGCTTGTATGCAAGCCCTGAATGGCACATAATTTCAAGACATATGTGTCATGTCTTTCATTGATTTGGTGATGTATTTGGCACATGGAATTACCTAAAAACATGCTTTCCAGAAAGCAATGTATGTTTTCCATAAATACTAATGTGTTTACAATCATACTATCAGGAAAGACTCCAGCAGAGCAAAAGGAAGGCAAGCACTTCTGAGAGCTCAGTGGAAAGTCCGGATGGAGTCCCCAGCCAGTGCCAGGCCCTGGAGGGGCTTTGCAACTGATGCTGACTCCAAATTGGGCAGAGCAAATCCTACCCAGGGTGAGCGCATGAGATGGGGAGGGAAGGGAGGCCAATGGAAGGTATGGGAACAGATATGGGAACTTTAAAGACAAAGCAAGCTTACTCCAGGAACACAGCTAAGCAGCAGGGACAGAGACTCACCTCATCATCTCCAGCACATGCAAAGTCCCCAAATCACCTATTCACTTAATCAATGCATACTAAGTGAGCATCCCGTTCATGTTATTAATAAAGACCAAGGAAGCAGCACTTGGCCCTGCCCTCCTGAGCCTACATTCTGACCATGGGAGACCCTGAATGAATAGCCATTGAAGTTGATGAAAATAGCTGAGCTAACACTTCCCTTTGATTTTCCTAGTATGATATCTTCAGGTGCCACATGACATGGCAAAACAAATGATGTGATTAAATCAGTTGTCAAAAAAGTTTGCCGCAGTACTTAAAATTTAGTAGAAATGCTAGTGTAAATATGACTTTCCACTCACTTATTTACGATGCTCTTCCCATAGTGTGTTTCTGCACATATTCAAAAATTGCATAAAACCAGTGGTAGAATGCTTGGCTAGCCTACTCAAGGCCCTGGATTTGATCCATGGCACCACAAAAATATATGAAACCAGGTCAGGCATGGTGGTGCATGCCTTTAATCCCAGCACTCGGGAGGCAGAGGTAGGAGGATCATTGTGAGCTCAAGGCCAGCCTGAGACTATATAGTGAATTCCAGGTCAGCCTGGACTAGAGTGAGACCCTACCTCAAAAACCCAAAAAAATAAAAAAGTATGAAACCATCATGGTTACATATGAAAGAATATGCCCAATTTCTACTTTCTCTCATTTGTTTTCAAATTCAGTGGGAGCTGTAGTTTATATTTGTAATGTATAAGTGCATTGTAATACAGTTTATACCATTCTCATGAGGGGAATTGTACCTATGTACATAAACATGAGTAGATAAAATATAGGCACTCAATTTTTCTCTTAGTGCAGGGAATTTGCAATTAAAAGTTGAACATTATTTCTTTAAATTCCTTGACACGTGCTGTCCAATGATCACTTCTGAATGAAATTGCTAAGCAGAGCTCCACCTCTGATGTCCCCCCAGACCAGGTTTACTGGTTCTGAAGCAAACGAAGCTAGCACCTGGACAGAACACTAAACAAGCATTCCAGGTAGATGTACTACAGGAAGACAGGACAGAAAGTGCACAGGGCTGAGCAGACGATAAGGATGAGTACAGTGGCTGGAAGGGCAGTAAAATCCAAGTGGGGGAGGAAGCTTAGAGCCTGATAAAGATTCTGATCTTGACTATGCATAAAGCCAAAACCTGTTGGTGGTTTGTGAATAAAAAGATGATATGATCTGTTTATATTTTTGGAAACTTGACTAAGTCCTTTAATGCAGCGTTGACCTGAAATTTATTTTTACCATCATCTGTTTAGCTTACTTATGTCTCAAATGACTTCAAACTGGGAAGAAAAAAAGAAGTATCTAAACTTCTCCCCTCCATGATAAAAGCTATCATATTAAACATTTACCTGACTCTATAACTTGGCTATTTCATTCTGCTTTCAATGGTGTTTATCACTGATGACATCAAACTTCAAACCCTTTCTTTGAACTAGCTGCAACATTCCATTGTGTACACATGCCAGAGTATTGGGGTTTTGTCCTGTTAAAAAGAAAGCATGCACATCTTTTTAAAATTCCCAATACAAAATCCATGACTCAGGAAGTCATCTATGTGTTTCCTTTAGCACATGGAGTCTCTGATTTCAAATCCTGGTGGAGATTTCTTAATCACAGCTGTTTGTTTTCTTTAACTGTGTTCAAGAAACTTCCAATTTCTCCACACCTTTGACAACACTTGCTATTATCAGACATTTTTTAAATAGCTTTTTTAATATTTTATTTATTCATTTTCAAACAGAGATACATACATACAGAGAGAGGGCAGAGAGAGAGAGGGAGAGAGAGAGAGAGAGAGAGAGAGAGAGAGAGAGAGAGAACACCAGGGCCACCACCTGTGGGTCTGGCTTATGTGGGTACTGGGGAATTGAACTGGGGGCCTTAGGCACTGGAGGCAAGTGCCTTAACCGCTGAGCCATCTCTCCAGCCCTGTCAGACATTTTGATTGATGTCATCTACTGAATCCAATGTAGCCTCTCCTAAGGTTTTACCTGCATTGCTCTGAACACTAGAAAGCTCACACATCTATTGTGCAGTTATTGGATAACAGGCATAACCCTTTGTGAATTTCCAGTTGATGCCTTTTGCTCATTCATCTACCATTCATTCTCTCCACTCCTATCTTTCACTGACTGATTAGTAGGAGTTCTCTGTAAATTCTAGATACCAACCCCTTATTAGAATTGGCTTTCCAAGTATTTATGGTCAATTTGTAATTTGACTGTTCACTTTACTTACATATCTTGATGACAACTTTGTAAATATTTTTTATTTGCAAGCTGAGAGAGGGAAAGAGATGATGAGAAAAGAGAGAAAGGGAATGGGCACACCAGGGCCTTTTGTCACTGCAAACAATCTCGAGATGCATGTGCCACTTTGTGCATCTGGCTTTATGTGGACACTGGGGAATTGAACCCAGGCTGTCGGGCTTTGCAAACAGGTGCCTTTAACCACTGAGCAATCTCCCCAGCCCTTTTTTTCATTTTAATACAGTAAAATTCATTAATATACATTTTAGGTTTGGATTTTTATGCCTTAACAAACAAACCCTTACTAATGGTCCCATTTTTTTACATTTGGGTCTAGTCTGTCCCCAACGGCTCATGTATTAAAAGTTTGATCATCAGCCTGTGGTGCTGTCTAGAGAGGGGAAAACCCTTAAGGGATAGGGTCTAGTAGAAGACAGTCAGCTCACTGGAGACATGCTTTTGAAGAAGATTTGAGGACTCTGTCCCCTTCTTCTGTCTCCTGCCTTTCTGTCTCCTCTGCCACATGTCCCATGATTTACTACCTCACCACAGACCCATGAACAACAAAGCCAAGTGACTGCAAGCTAAAACCTCTGAAACCAGGAGCCAAAATAAATCCTTCCTCTTATAAATTCATTATCTCAGGCATTTTCCATGCCAATGAAAAGCTGTTATTAGTCTTTAACCAACTCCAGAAGCAAAAGATATAGCACAGTGGTTACAACATCTGCCAAATGCTGAGGCCCTGGGCTCAACAACACTTGGCACTGTAATAATAGAAAAAAAATCACATTTCTGTATAGTGGAAAGAAGACATATAATTTCATCTTTCTCTGTAGGGCCAGCTACTCATCCTTTAAGCAACGTTTTTCCATAGTTTTTCCATAAATACTAATGTTTTTACAAGCATGCTACCAGGAAAGACTCCAGCAGAGCAAAGAGGACCCCAGCAGAACATTCATCAGTATGTCCTTCATTCATCATTCAAGCCTCTGTACTCTAGTCTGCTTCATTGGACTATACTTTATCCATTTATTACATTGTGTTATTCCAACTGCTTGTAGAGAGTCTTGAAACATGGAAGAACGAGTCCTCATGCTTTATTCTTCTGAATTCTTTCATCCACTCCTAGTTCTTGATCTGCCTACTACAGAATCAGCTTTTCAACTTCACCAAAAACACTACAATACCTTTACTATCTATTCATGTACTCAGGCCTACCTTTATATATTTAAATAATGTTTGGTACTTTTCTACATATGACTTACAATATATTTCTAAGATTTATTTTGAAGTCAAAATTGATAATTTTGTTTTCAACCATTTGTAGAATCTAATCATTTGAAGATAGTTTCGGATTCTCAATATATGACCAGTGTTGTCTTTTTATCTCAATTCTCATACCTGTTATCATCATTGTATTTGGTTGCTGTGGGGCCCGAGGACATTGTTAAGAAGGAAGCAGTACTAGTAGACTTTCCTGTCTCTTTTTTCTTCCTGGCTTTAATGAAAATGTTTCTCAAGGGTCACTATTAAGTCTAACTACTTTTTTAAATGTAGTCTTCTTGTGGATGTTTTGGAGGCAAGTGCCTCAACCTCTGAGCCATCTCTCCAGCCCCTCTTGTGGATGTTTTGGAAAGGTCAAGAAGTTTACATCTTTTCCCAGTTTTCTAAATGGCTTTATTTTTCCTCCCATGAATTACTGTTGAAGTCTTTGTCTACTAAAATGGTTATATGATTTTGCTCCTTTAGTCTATTAATATATATTTTATAGGTTTTTTTTACATCAAATCGTTCTTGCATCACTGAATTAACCTTAGTTGATTATGATATGTTTTATTTTCTACACTGCTGAATTTGATTTTGGTAAAAATTTATTTAATATATTTTGTAAATTAGGTTGATCTTTAGCTTGTTTTTAAATTCTTTTTCAAAGTTTTACTAACCTCAAAAGATCAACTATTTGCCTTTTTTCTTTGCATAACAACTCTGGTATTATTAAGTAAAGTTGTGAAACACTTGGCAATCTCTCACGAAGGCAACAGAAATTTATAAATAATGATTCAATGGCATTTTAATGTGTTGACACATATATTACAAAAGGAATAAACACTCTGCCCTGATTTCTGAGACAGAGCTTAGAGAAGGCAAAGACTGTTTTCTTCATGACTGTCTTTATAACAGCTATTTGACTACTTTTAGGTGATTAGTAAATATAACATAAAAAGAATTATACTGAAATAAATTCACACAGACCCAGAGACCCACATGATAAAGGATATAATCATATAATCTGTGAAGGTACCTCACATATGATATGTGATATTTAAAATAATATATATGAGCTATGCAATATTTGACATGCAATGCATAATATCTCATTTATGTATATAATATGTAATAACATATATAATAGTTGATATGTAGTACAAGCTATAAACAATAAAAATATAAGAGACTTATAAAGATAAATATCTTAAAATGTTTATTCCTGCCACTGTAATTCCTCCACGAAGACATAGAGAGAAAGAGGGGGAAGAAGAGAGAAGACGGAGAGATGAAGGAATAAAGATATCTGAAAGAGGATTCAGATAAGTAACTTGAAGCCCCGGCCTCAGAAAGGACTGTTCTCATCCCCCACTCTGCCCTGAAATGCCAGAGGAAAAGACTAGTGCTTACGTGTCAGTGAGATGGAGTGGCATTTTGTTACTGTAGAAGCAATGTCTGATTCTGTCACATGTATAACTCCTTTCCAGAGGATGGGCCTTGTGGTGCTCTTTCAAGAAGTTTTGCTCTCTAGGGTCCCTGACCTGCTAATGGTAGAGGCCTCCATTAGACAGAGGACTCTGGGTATCTCTTTCCTCCCCAACCCAGTCTCTGCTGGAAGCCACAGAATCCATCAGCTGCACGGGTTCTTAGGAGGTCAGTGACTTGAAGTCCAGATGGAAAAATAACTAAACAACCAGGGCATTGCAGATGCCTTATTTAGATATGTCCTTTGCTCTGCTGGAGTGAAAACCCTCATAAAACCAGGTCATGCTTTTGTTTGTTTGTTGGTTCACAAGGCCTTGTTTCTCATCCTCTCTACACTGGTCTTTCTCGTTAACCTTGGAATGGGACTTTCTACACATCTTGGTTTCTACTAGAATTCTTTTCAGCAGGCAGAAACTTACAATTTTGGGGACAAATTTTGATGGGTTTGTTGTTCTTTTTAACTCTCTTTTCTAATTTTTCAATTTTCTAGGGTTTTTTGTTACTACTGTCGTTGCTGCTGTTGTTGATGATGAACTGGAACTGCCAAATTTCAGAAAGGGAAGATGGCTTAAAGATGCCCAAGCACCCAAGACAGTAGCTACATGGCATCTCTGGACTCCAGGGACCTCTTTAGAAGACACTGCAAGTCCCTTCGTGGCAAATACAACAGAAATGAAGACAATTAGAGATCTTAGATGTAAGCATCAGGATGAGCTGAAAGGTCCCTTTTTCTCCCAAGCTTGCTTTTGTAAACAAAGCTCAAATGATTCAAAATCTGAGGAACTACCCCAGATCCATGACAACTGGACTGGCTGGCAGCCATGGCAACCATCTCCAGGCACACACCACAGTCATTTAGAGAGATGCATGTGCTTATGGAGGGGCACACATTCATGTTGGCTCTCACCAGAAGGCCATTAGCAACCAAGAGGTAGAAGGTGGGAATGAGGAAGAATGCTATGAGCAAACCACACAGGTCAGCATTTTTCTGGATGAAATGAGCATTTCATGGTATTATTTCATGGTTATTTCAATGATATTTATTGGATGATTAGCTATGGGGAAATTCATCATACTAATCTTTCTATGTTGTGCCATCCATAGGCACTGCAAAGATACCCTGGCACAGTGCAATATCTATTCATGCTAATTAGATAAGGGATGTAGTTATTTCCTTGTTATACATATCTATTATAGAAAGAACAAAGAGATCACGAGACTCCCAGAAACAGATTCAAAATAGAATTTCAAAATACACATACATAGACACAAGATACACATATTATAGGGCACTTGATATATAATATGTGATAGTGCCTCATCTATGATTCAAAATATTGTGTAGTGTCTTGTTTAAGAAGTTTTTTAATCCATTACCAGTTATTATGTCAAAAATCTATATGAAGGAATAAATTTTATGGATCAAGCTACTGAACCCACAGGGAGGACAGTATGTACACAGTCCTACACAACAGCATTCTGCTTACTCACGCTTGCACGAGATGTGCTTCTTTCCCATAAAGTTGCACTGCTCACAAAGGGGATATAGCAAAATTTCTGAAAAGTTAAAACAAGGCACTTAGTATCATTTTAGTATTTCGTGCAAAAACATACTTCTATTCCTAAGATGATTTTTAGATAGCTCAGAAGCTAATTCATGGGTTGGGTAAAGCTCAGTGGATAAGATGCTTGCTGTGAAAGGGTGAGGTCAGTCTTGAGTTCAATCCCTAAAATCTGGGGAGGAAAAAAAGAAGGGATCCTAGGGATCACTGGCCAGCAATTCTAGACTACTTAGTGAGTTTCAGGACAGTGAGAGACTGTGATGATTAAGTTTTGTTGTCAACTTGATCTTTTTAATTATCTTTGGTGGGTCTCTGAGGATGGTTACAGGAAGGCAGCCTCTTATACACACATACACATACACTCATACACACACACACACACACACACACACACACACACACACACATACAGGATGGAAAGAAGTTCAGAGAAACTAGAAATGAACATCCATTCCTGGAAGGGCAGTGCAGGAAGGAAATTCCAGAGACTCAGGAAGCCATTAAATCTGGGACAGGGTTGCAAGACCTCCACCCTAAGGCTACATAAAGTGGAAGAAAATTTCTTTCCCTTCACTCTCCCTGTCTGTATGCTGTTCTGTGTATGTGTGTGTGTGTGTGTGTGAGTGTGTGTGTGTGTGTGGTGTTGGTGATGGTTTCTCTCCTTCTCTGCTTGGACCTGTGAAAGGGGGGCAGCCTCTTTCACTATTATAGAACTTCCCCTGGATCTGTAGCTTCAATAAAACCTTTCCTCCCATAAACTGTGCCTGGTTTGGAGATTCATCCCAGCAGTGTGTGGCTGACCATGACAGAGACTGTCTCAAAAATGGTGGATAGTACCTGAGGAAGAACACCAAGTTTGTGCTTTGGCCTACACAGGCACACACACATACATGTGCGCTTGAATACACACATGCACACACACAGAGACAGACACAGAAAGAAGCTAATTCCTTCCAACAATGGCTCTTCATTCACTGAGTACCTGATATTAACTAAGATACCTTCCTAGGTACTATGAGAGTCATGGAGAGCCTTAAAAGTCCAAAGTAAGCCACAGGTGGGAAATAAAAAAATCACACGAATAAAGATAAAATTTCAATTGTGACATGTTATAAAGGAGAAAAAGGTCTTTTAAGAATATTGTGACTTAATAGAATGAAATACACAAGCCTGAACCCCATTTTCCAGGTGATTTTGTCATACTTTCTGTAGCCTTGGGACACAACCAGTTGAGTCAATGCAGCCAAAGCCAATCTATAGACTAAAGAGTGTAAACAAGAAATGAACAGTATTTGATGAAAGTCACTAATTTGGAACAGTTTGTTATGCAGAATTAGCACAGCAAAAAAAAAAGTTACTGGAGCAAATATGAAATACATGTGGCAAGATTGCTCCAAAAGACAGAAGGGGTAACCTGAGCACCTCACCCAGAACCTTGACATTTTACTTAAAATGTCAAACCTTAATAAGATAATATCAGGATTTGTTTTCAGACTTCTCATTTTCAATTTGATGTTTTTCATTTCGTTAGTCACAATCCTCAGGGACCTTGACTTCTTACTGCTCAATATTCACTAAAACCATGCCTTTTACCAGCCTTTTATTAGACTGATACCATGAAGGGGAGGTCCCAACAGGCCTAAAGCCAGCACACAGATATGTTTCTGAAAAATAGTGCTTCCTTCCACCTTTTGTCAAGGTGACCAGGATCTAAAGCAGGGTTAGTTATAAAGACTCACACAGGTAAAGGCAAAGGTGTCAGCAAGGCTAGATGAGACAAGAGATGTGCATGGAGCCTAGATGGTGTCTGAGTCACAGCTGACTTCCAAATGGACAAAATGGAAGAAGAAACAGTGACTGTTTTGAGACCTGAAACCAAGATCGAAGGATATAAAGTAGAAAGTTGCAGATAGTAGAAGAAAGGTAAAATGCCAGGAATCTGGAGGAAATGGCCCAGAGAGTAAAGACTTCAGAACCCAGAAATCAAGGCATTGTTAATGTGCTGTAAATTCAGGCACAGTTGAGAGTAAGAAGCTGCACTGATGCCCCAGCCCATGAAGTCAAGCAAACATGTCTTTTACGTGATG
>PVHP010029083.1:0-22648 GCA_004024765.1 Zapus hudsonius
TTTTTTTTTTTTTTTTTGCTGTTTCACAAAAAGTGACTCTGGCTTAAGAATCTTGACACTTAAGGAAGAAACTTTTACTCTTCAACCACGGCTCTTTCATTTTTTGACTCAGTGTTGAGTAGGAGGAAAGTTCTGAGAATAATAAAACAGTTAAAAGAAATCTATAATAAGAGCATTAAGACAACTAGACTGGAAATGTTTTAAAGTATTCTAAGAAATATATAGAATGAATCATTTCAAATAGCTGTTTATCCATTTTATTTCTTTAAATATTTTTACTTATTTGAGAGAGGGAGAAAGGGGGAGAGAGAGAAAGAGGGAGAGAGAGAGAGAGAGCGTGTGCACAAGCATGTGTGCATGTGTCTGTACCAGGGCCTGTTGCCACTGTAAATGAGCTCCTGGTGCACCACTTTGTGCCTCTGGCTCCACGTGGGTACTGAGGAATTGAACCCAGGCAGGCCCTCAGGCTTTGCAAGCCAACACCTTGAACCACTGAACCATTTTCCTTGGCCCTATTTATTTTAATACTAACATTTAAAAATCTTCCCCAAACACTGATGCATATTCCTCAATATTCTGTGAATAGCTTAATCTTGTTTATAGATGATTGGCCCCAGTGTTATAAAAACTCATTATTAGTACTGTGATCACAGCTGTGAAGGTATGTATAGATTCAACAAAGATTGGGTGACATAAGACAGTGAGCACGAGTGAGGCTAAGTAGAATTGCAAAGCAGTATCTTTGCCCTGAAGTTGTGCTAAACGATGACACGGTGATCTGGAGTTTGTTTGGGATGTCATTATTTGGTTGTTTTTAGAGTTGTTAGTGTTGTTAGTTTTTATTTGGGGCATTCATTTTGCTTTGTTGTTTTTTTTTTTTAAGTCAATTATCGTTTTTGTTGATTGCAGCCTTTCAGGACTGTACTGTCTCTCACAGAAAGTCCAAATATTTCTTTAAAGGATCTTGTTTTAAATGCCAGCCAAGCTATTAGCACCCTACATGGTTTTGCCTAAACATTAGCCCTGTAGATGGGAAAGTCATTTTGAATAGAGTAGAAAGGAAAAAGTAGACTATGTCCCTCTTGTAGAGGTCTGTGAATTCCTGTGTGTTGTTGCCCTGTGTTTCCAGGAAACTAAGAAGCTCCGACATTTTGTTGTGAGGAGACCATATGGGAGTCAACTGAAGAACAACACAAAGGTCTTTTTGTTGTTGTTCTTTCTTTCTTTGTGTTAGAGGAGTTTTCCCTTATTTTCCTATTATAACCAGGGTATTGATTTACTGCACAGATGGTTAATAGGTCATAAAAGTACATGATCAATCTTAAATTGATAGAAACTTTGAGTTTAAAAATGTGAAGTGCAGGGGCTGGAGAGATGGCTCAGAGGTTAAGGCACTTGGCCTTCAGTGCCTAAGGCCCCTGGTTCAATTCCCCAGGACCCACATAAACCAGACCCACAAGGTGGTGGCCCTGCTGCGCTCTCTCTCTCTCTCTCTCTCTCTCTCTCTCTCTCTCTCTCTCTCTGCTTGAAAATGAATAAATAAAATATTTTTTAAAAATGTGAAGTGCAGTACGCTTTTAATTAGGACATAGGTGTTAGCAGGAATCAATCGGGTATCGTGAGGACTCCAACCCTAAGTCCCTCTGATGAAGAAAGCTTTAGCTATTGTATTGCTTTTGTGTTCTCTGACTGTTTTAACATATTGCTGAAAACCAAAGTTTCCACCTGTTTTTATTAAATATCTCAAATACTAACCTGATTCTTTAACAGCTGAGTCATCCCCTTGACCCACTGTTCTATTCTTCATGGTTATATTATATTCTTCTAGTTATATTTCTGCTTTATATTTTTAAAATATGTACAGACTTACCTCTATATCCTCATTTTAAATAGCTATAATTGTGCATGTGGTATTTTTAGTATTCAGCTAAAATAATTTTGGTCAGTAGGTATACTGGGATGTTTTCTCCACTATAGTTTCATTAACGTCAATCTTAGATGAGCACAGTAATTAAGAAAGAATGAATACTTTCACATATAGCAACAGTATTTTTATCAAAATTCATTGTAATCCTCAGGTTTCTGTTTTGGTGAGACATTTTGCAACATTTGAACTGTCTCTTTCTGCATTTCCTGTCAGGGAATAAAACAGGCTCAAAATCCACTCACTGACTTCACTAAGGATTCTGAAAAGGCAGTAGGGATGTGTGTGTGTGTGTGTGTGTGTGTGTGTGTGTGTGTGTGTGTGTCTCACTTGTAATGATCATCATTGGGTTTCTTTTTTGGACTAGGTGGAGACAAGAAGAGTTAAGTGATGATTCATGGGATTGAGCCAATGCTGGAAACACCTCTGCAGTGGCTCAGTGAGCATCTGAGCTACCCCGACAACTTTCTCCATATTAGTATTGTCCCCCAGCCAACAGATTGAAGGACAGCCCCTGGCCTGAGGCACGATATATCAGAGCATGTCCCCTGGCCAGAGACACTTAGCTGCCGCTCAGCAGGAGGGCACAGATGGCATGTGAGAGAGGGCTGGTGCTGGCCTTGCTGTGCATCACCTTTGCTTTCCTCTACTGCCGTCATCAAACCTCAGTTGTGATCTGAAGGCCCAACGGGACCCTGCAAGCCTCTGTGTTCTTGTGAAATCCCGGGAAGCTGAACCTTGGCTCTGAAAGGAAGATGGAAACGTGCATACAGTTTGTATTTCTATTAACAATAAAGAGGGGTATTTCCAGAGATGACCATGGTTGAACCTTAATCAAGAGAATGCAAACATTGGTTGAATTTTCAAGAGAATTAGAGTTAAGAAAGTAAAAGAGAAATTCTGTTATCAATAACTTACAGTAATTTTTTGTAAAGGATCAAATTACAGTAAACCCATCTTTCCTTAATGAACTTTCCTGTTTACAGTCAGTCAATTGGTATGCAAACAGTCTTGTACCTTTGATAGTGAACAGCAAAAGTTTTCAATAAAGCCTCTAGATATGTTTATCATTTCATAACATACGGTTTTCACTTCTCAAGTACTTTCTGAATCCCATATAGTAAATCACTTTTTATTATGCTGTGTCACCATTTTCTCATTGGCATGGGGTGGCTACAGGTCATAGAGTAACTTGTCTCAGGAGCTATCATAGAATTTATTGCTGCCAATTAAAAAAATCTGTGTTTGCTACACATGAAGGTATAAATAATGTTAACTGTCTGCTATTTCATTGATCACTGTAAACCTGTCAAATCATAGTACGCTAAGTACCTATCTAAGTTAATTTTGCCCCCCCCCCCTTTTTTTTAAATCCCATTCCTTTCCAAACTAGTGTTTTTTTTTTCTTTTGCTTCAGGACTAACACTTCACTGTGGTGCCCTGGCAGCCAGTCTCAGAAGCCTAAAGATGGCCTGTCCGTCTGTTGACTGCAGTAGCTTTTCTTTAACTTTACCAAAAATCTCCAGAGGTCACTGGAGTTCTACCCACTGTCAGGGAAGTTTGCTGTACTTTAGTTCCAGGTGGCTGGGCATCTCCAAGGTGACCATGTGTGTGCATTGCCCTTGAGTTGTTGTGAGCTAGCTCGCTGTCCACATTGAATGTCAGCCCATCTGAGTATCCTAAAAGACAGTATCGCAAAATGATGGTGTTAGATTCTATGATAAAAATGAATGTTTTTCTTATAAAAATTATAATTATTCAAATGAAATACTTAGTAGTGTTCATTACTTTTTTTCCTACTTGTGATTTTTCACTGATTAGCAGCAAATGTATTGACAAAATACGATAAAGTTGGTTAAAGACTGCATAGTCTAGAATGGAAATTACAAGGCCTAGTCAAAAGAATAAGGTATTCAATCACAGAAAAGGAAAAAAAAAACCCAAGGAGAAAGATGAAAGAAATAAACCAAAGTACCATCTTAGCGGCAAGGGGAGCAGGCACCACTGTAGTTACACCAGGAGAGGTTGGTGTGGATGTGGTGTTCATGTCACAGGGGTTTGTCTGTCTGTTGAGTTGGGGTATTTGCCTGAAATAGCATCACCAAGCAGAAGGATGAGGGTGCAGGGCTGTGAGGAAGTGTGGTCACACTGGTAGACAGCAGGAAACTCTTCCCAGGGGACTTGAGAGAACTGTTGGCCTTTACTTCCAGATGTAAAAAGGCCACTGAGCTATTCCCATTCTTTCTTTCTTGCTCCTTCTGACACTAGCACATGGCACACTCTCTTCATCCAGGTAAGGCAAGCTCTGGTGCCCCAAGGAAGAAGAAAACCAAAAGTATTACTGCTTAAATGACTTATTTTTCCTTTTACTTGAATATTTAAGATGTTGGTTTTTTTTTTTAACAAAGTGATTGTTGTTTTTATTTCTAGCAGCTGGAAGTGAAGTGAAGAGAAAAGTGACTCATCTGAAAACTATAATGTACTTAGTAGTATTACAGTGAGCTCGAGGCCACCCTGAGACTAGGTTAACCTGGGCTAGAGCGAAACCCTACCTTAGTCAGCTCCTCAGGGAAGAAAAGCAACAAGACTTAGAGGAACCAGAGAGCCACAAGTTTCAAGAAAGGCCTTTAACCCCTCCCAGACAGTAGCTGTCCATCCTGGGAAATAATGTGTTAAAGGAAGGAATGGATCCAGACTCTTTTCACTTTTGTTTCACTTAGATGGCCTCAGCTCTGACTGGCCATAGGTAAGCTTCATCAGCAAAGCTGACCAGCAATCAGCATGAGGGGGTTCCACCCAGTAGATGGTCTAGTCACCCCATTCCGTGAGCCAAAATGAATCATGCTAAGAAATTCAAGCAACAGGGTGAAACCATGTGGGTGGTACGTTGGTGAGCATAGCTGTCATCCAATAGGGTGAAACCTTGGAATATGAAAGGAAAAAATCTCATATGATGATATTTGGGAATATTTGAGCCTCCAAGTAAATAATCACCGGGACAGAGTCAATCACAATACCTGTCACCTAAGTTCTGTCGCTCTCTTACATATTTTCTAAGCATGTGTGTCTCATGCTCTGAAAACATTAAAAATGACAGGGGTGGGAGAGAGGCAGCCTCTTAGATTATTTGAGATAAAATGATGTCTCAAAATTACAGGTGGGGCTGGAGAGATGGCTCAGCAGTTAAGGTGCTTGCCTACAATGCCTAACAACCCAAGTTTGATTCCCCAGTGCCCACATAAAGCTAGATGCACAAGGCAGTGGTGCATGCAACTAGAGCTTGTTTGCAGTGGCTAGAGGCCCTGACACACCCATTCATATTCTCTCTCTCTCTCTCTCTCTCTCTCTCTCTCTCTCTCTCTCTCTCTCTCTCTCATAAAATATTTTTTAAAAATAAAAATAAATTACATGTGGTCTTTCAACCTCGTGATTTGCAAACGTGATACCAGGCAGTAGGGACTGCTTCATATTTTCACTGTGATCCTTTTTAGTCAGGGTAGGAGGATTCATTCTCTGCAGCTGGGCAGCACCCAGTCAGCCATCCAGTCCTGAGGGCAAGCAGCTGGTATTTGTCGGGGTACTGCTTTGCAGAACTATAAGGTTTAGAAGCATTTTTTAAAATATTTTTTAGTGCTCGCTTCGGCAGCACATATACTAAAATATTTTTTAATATTTTATTTATTTATTTGAGAGGGAATGTGTGAGAAAGAGAAAGAGAGAAAATGGGCAAGTCAGGGCCTCTAGCCACTGCAAATGACATCCAGATGCATGCACCTTGTGCACCTGGCTTTACATGGGGCCCTGAGAATTGAACTCAGGTCCTTCTGCTTTGCAAGCAAACACCTTAACTCCTAAGCTATCTCTCCAGCCCCTTAAAAATATTTTTTATTTATTTGCAAGAGGGAGAGGAAAGTGGGTGCACCTGGGCCTTCAGCTTTGAAAGCAAGCGACTGTAACCACTGAGCCGTCTCCCCATCCCATCAAATGCATAGGTAACATATTTTGAACTTGCTCATGGGAGTCAAGTAGCATTTGTAGAAAATTCTTCACGGCTCCATATGGCAAAAAAGATGGTTCGGATTTTCTGCAGCAGAAATGATAAAGTAGTTCTCCATATTTAGCAAACATTGTACCATTTTGGCTAATGGAGCAGGGGAGTCACGTCCAGACCCCAAAGGTGCTTTTGCTTTTTAATGTCAGTTTGTGTTCCTTCTGAATATGTTGGAATATAAACAGATGAAATGTCTGAAGATTTTGGGGTGTCAGTGTCCTTTAACAAACCAGCACATCCTCTGAAAGTGAATAGTCTGTAACCTTGATTTAAAGCAAAATGAAAGGTTAGTGATGTCAGTGCCAAGTATTGAACTATGCACATATAGAGAAGTGCTTTACCGCTGAGCTACACCCCCAGCTCTAATGATCAATGTCTTTGTGTTAATATTTTATTTTAATTCATTTTAATTTTAGGGTTTTGAGGCAGGGTTTCATTCTAGCCCAGGCCATCCTGTGACTCACTGTATCCATGGTGATCCTTTACCTCAGCCTCCCAAGTGCTGGGAATAGCAAAAGTATACGCCAACCTGCCTGGCAAGATTAGTGACATCTTGAAGTTGTTCTTACACTTTGCCATTAGAGTTTACAGTTACAAAACTAGGCAAGGCCACGTCATTTAGAAATCAATATATAAGGTTCAGTTGGGTTGGGGTGGCATCTCTGAGGAAGACGTGCTTAGTCAAATCTGCTCTCAGAAGGAGCTGCTGTGTACTGGATCCTTGCGTTAGCCCACATTCATTCTGGTTGTATTGAAGACCACAGCATGCCCCTCAAGCTGGAGCTATTCTCGCCAGCCATCTGGAGCTATTTATTAATTCTGACCTTTCATAAATGAATAGGTT
Source organism: Zapus hudsonius (assembly GCA_004024765.1). NCBI lineage: Eukaryota > Metazoa > Chordata > Mammalia > Rodentia > Dipodidae > Zapus > Zapus hudsonius. Next base: position 6,820 of record PVHP010029083.1, read on the forward strand.
CTTGCTTTTGCTTCTGAGCCTTCACTTTTGAAAATGAACGCTAGTTAATCCAGCAGTTCTCGAACTTTATTGACTAGAATCTCCTCCTGTTACCTCCTCTGGTCTCCTACCCTACTGCCTTCCACAGAGCCCCTCTTTTCCAGCTAATCCCCCTTCTTTGTGCCTTCCTCCTCCACCCATGATACCATGTTGATGGAGCCCAGTATCGCACACGTCTTCCGAGGACAGTGCGTTTGTGGTGAGGTCATGGATGCGGGGGTTATGCCATGTCTAGAAGACAGCATCCCACAGCTCTTGTCCCCATCCTCTGGCTCTTTTTTTTTTCTGCTCCCTCTTCTGTGATGTTCCCTGGCCCTCGGAGGATGTGCTATAAGTGTCTCAGCACTCTATGTTCACTTAGCACTTGGACAAGTGTTGTCTCCACCAGTCACCACAAGCTGCTAAAAGCGCTAATCAAAGATGAGAGCGACAGTAATGGGCATAAACATAAATATTTAGAGGGAATGTGATAGGCACATATATCCATGCAGCCAACAACATAGCCTCTCCCCCCCAGGGTCTATGACCTTCCAACCATAGGCTGTTGACTAGGTTTTCAGTACCAGGCATGAATGCCCTCCCATGGAGCAGGCCTCAAATCCAATCCGAGCAGTTGGTTACCCCCATATTAGTCGTACCGCTATTGCATCTTGCCCGATTGGTCAGTTTAGTAGCTTTTCCACCACTGAGTAAGATTATCGATGACTCCTCCCCCAGAAGCCCATGACAGCCAACGGGGAGAAAGTTTCCAGCTCAGTTCCAGCTTGATTTTTACAGCACCCTGCAAACAAAAGTGAGAGACATCTTCAGCAACTGTCCTGCCTGTCTGATTCTAATGGCAACCAATAGCTGTGGCAGAAGCCTCTTGCTTGGGGGCGGGGAGGGGGGGTTTAGGAGCTTACCTGATTAACAATCCCCTGGGAGAAATCCCATGCCTGTGGTATACATATCTGTAGCTCCTCTGATCATTGTTCTGAAATTCATTACCATGTAACGTGGAATATCATGATATACCTGACACTGTATAATGGTGGTAGTCAAGTGTGCCAGAAGTATCACCTAGGCCTGAAGCTAACCAAGAGGTGAGGGCACAAAACAAAACCATGCATCCCCCTCAGGTAGTCCATGCTGGCCTTAGTCACAATCCCCTGCCTCGCCCCTCCTATAGGCACAGCCTACCATACTTTTGTAGCCATTCCTAACTGCTTATTGTGTGTTGTGTTCCAATCATTTATTTATTAGTAAGCAGAGTGAGAAAGGAGACAGAGAGATGGGCACACCAGGTCCTCTACCACTGCAAAGGAGCATGCGCCATTTTGTGCATCTGGCTTTACATGGGTATTGGGGAATCGAACCTGGGTCCTTAGGCTTTTCAGGCAACCACTGATCTATCTCCTCAGCCCAAGTGTATTTTAGATTTTTATATAAGTCTGTGGTGTATTTATTGCAAAAACAGGGTCATGGATGTTCTAGGAGGAACATAGCCTGGACTTGGACCTTAAGAAACTTATGAGACGAGACAGGAGTAACCAGAATAACATGTCCAATTGGATTGGGAAGATTACAAGTAAAGCCGTGAAAGACAACCAGCCAAGAGGATGTTTTGAGCTAAAGCTCGGGAACCTTAGCTTGACCTCTCAGCAGCCCTAGACGATGGATCACCTCTGTTGGCTGTTTTTCAGTTTCCTCGAGTCTCACCTTGGCCGCTTGAAATGGCCCAGGCCAGGGCCAACCTAGTGTTCCATGCATGTGCCATCGCCGGTGTTTTCCGCTTCTCTGCCCCTGGCACTCACCCTTCAACTTCATACCCTTCTTGGATGTACAGTGTTGAAGGGGGGGGCAGTTAAAGCAGAACTCTCAATATAAGAAATGGGGGGAAGCCGGGTGTGGTGGTGCACTCCTTTAATCCCAGCACTTGGGAGGCAGAGGTAGGAGGATCACCATGAGTTCAAGGCCATCCTGAGACTACACAGTGAATTCCAGGTCAGCCTGGGCTAGAGTGAGATCCTACCTCGAAAAACCAAAAAAAAAAAAAAAAAGAAAAAAGAAAGAAAAGAAAAGAAATGGGGGCAGTTAAAGCAGAACTCTCAATACACATCCTCAAACTTTTCCTACCTCACATGTCATTCATCCATCAAGTCTGCATTCACACTGCACCTCTATCCTCACCAATACACCCTGACTATCAATTACCTCTACCGGATATTGATTGGCTGCATTCACCTGTATCAGTTCTCACCGTGCTCACCCAAGCTGCTCAACAGTAGCTGCCTGCCTCCCTGCTTGCATCCCTTCTTGCAGTACTCATTTGAAGGTGAAATCCAGATAAACAAGAAACTTCTACCCAGGCGTGGTGGCACATGCCCTTGGGAGGCAGAGGTAGGAGTATCGCCGTGAGTTCGAGGCCAGCCTGAGACTACAGAGTGAATTCCAGGTCAGCCTGGGCTAGAGCGAGACCCTACCTCAAAAAATCAAATAAGACAAGAAACTTCTTAGTGTAAGTATAACCAATGCAATATTTGGAACATGTGATTTGTCTGAAATTACCTGTGTGTCCTGCATTGTATCGGGAACTAGATTTGATCAAACCCTTGCCTGGTGTATGGATGGCTCCCCAGAGGTTTCCTGGCAGCCTACAAGCTCTATGAGAGCAGGTGCTGTGTCTGCTTTGTCCACCCCCGATGCTGAACACAAGTGCAGTGGCCTGTCGTAGTTCTGGAGTTACTGAGACATTTTCTGAAGAAAGAAGAAGGTGACCTTTGTAGTGAGGGTAGGAGGAAGCCATATGCAGCAGAGATATGGAGACAACTGAAAAAAAAAAAGCGGGGGTGGAAGGGAGGACCTTGGGCTGATCTCAGGGGACAAGAGTGTCAAAGAAAATTCCTAGACTCTACAGGGATCCAGGATGACCATGAATCAGACCTTTGAATATGGCAAGCAAATACCTGGGACCCTCAGGGGAGCGTTATGTGTTGGTAACTGTCTGGTAGCTGAGACTTGAAGATGTAGGGATGAAAAAAAGAGATGGGTTTATAGCCAAGTGTCACGTGATCAAGAGAGATTATGTGCATAGCATCTGTGTCTTGGTGGAAGGAAAGGAGCCAATGGGAAATGAGGCTGATTTCCACCCCAGGGGTCATAGATGCTCTGAGATGGATTGAGAAAAAGGGAAGGATATTTCAGACGAAGGCGATTATTTCAGTCACTTCTCTTTTTAAAATATGTTTATTTGGAAGCAGAGAGAGAACAGAAACAAAGCATGCCAGGGCCTCCAGCCACTCTAGATGCATGCACCACTTGTGCATCTGGCTTTATGTGGGTGCTAGGGAATTGAACTGGGGTTGTTAGGCTTTGTAGACTAGCGCCTTAACTGCTAAGCCACCTCTCCAGCTCTCCAGTCGGTTCTAGGAAGAGACTAGTAGTCTGAAAAAAAAACACACTGAATTCATTTCTGAAGATGAGGTACAGCCTTCAGCAAAGAACGTCCTGGATTTGAACAGTTGAAGTTTTTTACCCAAAGATAATGCAGAATTTCAGCACACCTCTCATCCAGGACCTCCTAAGGCTAGCATCTTAATTTAGTATAGTTGTCACAATTAGCCAGTATTCATACATTATTATTAACTAAAGACCATATTTGATTCCAAGTTTCCTTGGCTTTTGTGATGGTTAGGTTTTGTTGTCAACTTGATCTTTTTAATTATCTTGGGTGGGTCTCTGAAGATGTTTATAGGAAGGCAGCCTCTCAGCAAGGGGCAGGATGTAAGGAAACTTAGAAGAGCTAGAAATGAACATCCCTTCCTGTGTGGGCAGTGCAGGAAGGACATTCCAGGAAGCCATTAAGTCTGGGATAGGATTGCAAGAACTCTCCCTAAGGCTATATAAAGGGGGAAGGAGAGAATTCACCCCTGCCTGTTTGCTGTTCTGTGAGTGTGGTGTTGGTGATGGGTTTCTCTCTGTGTTTGGACCTGTGAAAGGAGGTCAGCTTCTTTCACCATTATGGAACTTCCCCTGGATCTGTAACTTCAATAAATCCTTCCCTCTTATATTATTCCTGGTTTGGAGATTCATCCAGCTGCATGTGGCTGACTGCACAGTTTTTCTACAGGTTTTCTTTATTGGTTCCATGGTCTGATCTAAGATACTACAGAATGGGAGTAATGTCTCCTTACGCCCTCTGTTTATTGTTGATTTGAAGAATACTGGTAAGTTACCTTGTGAACTGTCCCTCTATTTGAGTTTGTCTTGGGCTACCTTCATGTGACACTGAGGTTCCAGGTCTCTGAGAGAAACCTAGAAGTGCCCTTATCATGCTGTCATATGGAATGGGGTGCATGCTATCCCAATGATATCACAATTGCACACCCTGGCACAGTTTGCCAGATTTCACTGCTGTGACATTACTCTGCCCACATTGTCTATTGCTTGGAAGCCACACTAAACATGGCACTTTCTTCCCTTTCAGGGATGATTTGGGAAGAAATAAGCTCCACCTCCTTCAGGGGAGGATCTAGATGAATCATTTGGAATTCTTCTGTAAGAAAAGTTTATCTCTTATGTATTTGTTTTTCTAGAATACCATTTATCTATACCAATATAGACTCACTGATATTTAAGGCTTTGGATTATCATCTGATAATAGGTTTTTATCTTACTGTTCAGACTGATTCAACTTTGGCCATTGCAAGTTTTCAGATCAGCTCCTGGGGCTTTCTCAGTACTGCCATCTTTTTGTTGTTTTGAGATGTTTCTTTTTTTTTTGTTTTTTTTTTTTTTTTTTTTTTTTTTTTTTTTTTTTTTTTTTTTTTTTTTTTTTTTTTTTTTTTTTTTTTTTTTTTGTTTTGTTTTGTTTTGTTTTGTTTGTTTTTTCCAGGTAGGGTCTCACTCTAGCCCAGGCTGACCTGGAATTCACTGTGTAGTCTAAGGGTGTCCTTGAACTCACAGCGATCCTCCTACCTCTTCCTCCCGAGTGCTAGGATTAAAGGTATGCGCCACCACGCCCAGCTTGAGAAGTTTCTTATTTCTGGTATTAATTGTATATTTCTTGCCTTAGCCCTAAAAACTGACATTGGTTGCATTTATTGAGACAACTAATTTCTAAACCCAGGCCATCACATATGCAACCAACACTCTGCCATCATCCAGTCAGTCAGTGACTATGGACATTCTGTTCTGATGCTCACTGTTGACCAAACGCTGGACATAACAGTGGGTGTTATAGTTAACCTTTCTCTCATTGTTGCAACAAAGAACCCAAGCAAAAGCAGCTGTGGAGGAAAGGGTTTATTTGGCTTACAGACTTGAGGTGAGATTCCATGATGGCATGAGCAGAGAGTAGACACACCTCCGCCATAGCACTACAAACAGCGGCAGGAAGGTGTGCCAAACACTGGCAAGGAGAAGCTGGCTTATAAGCCCGCCCCCAACAACACAGCTCCATGAGGTTGTAAAACCCAAACTGCCATCAGCTGGGGATCACCTGGATCAAACCAAGACAGTGGGGAAGAGAACACTTAAAGCCCCTGCATTCAAAACCCCACCCACCAAGAGTTTGTGACACAGACAATGAGCAATCCTAATTCAAACTTTGTGAGTTCAAGGTCAGGCTGGGATACATGAGGCCCTGTGTTAAACATACACACAGGCACACACACACACACACACACACACAAAAAAAAAAAAAAAAAAAAAAAAAAAAAAAAAAAAAACAAGGGCCTGGGAAGATGACTCTGGTTGAAGGCATTTGCTTACAAAGTCTACCAACCTGGGTTTAATTCCCAAGCCACACAGGCAAGCTGGTCACAAAAAGTGGCACAGTTATCTGGAGTTTGGAGTTGCAAGAGATCCTGGCATGCTCACTTTCTCTCTCTCTCTCTCTCTCTCTCTCTCTCTCCCCTTCCTCTCTCCTTCTCCCCCCCACACAAATACATGCACACACATGCACAAATAAAACAACAAACCCCCCCTAACCTACTCAGATATCAGTAAGATAAACTCAAACAAAACACAAAACGAAATAAAAATAAACAAGCATAAACACCTTTTGTTGGCCTGGAGAGATGGCTCTGCAATTAAGGTCCTTGCTTGCAAAGCCTAAAGACCAGGTTTGATTCCCCAGTGCCCATATAAACCAGATGCACAAGGTGGCACATGCATCTGGAATTTGTTTGCAGTGGCTGGAGGCCCTGGTGTGCCCATTTTCTCTTTATCTACCTCTTTCTCTCTCAAACTAAACATTTTAAACCTTTTTTTGCATTCTCTGAAGGGAAGGGACCTGGCTGAGATTACAGATAAGTCAGAGGTTCAGACAGATGGCTAGCAAGTTCCACCTTCTGGTTTCCACCTCCCTAGGTGCAGGGACGCATGTGCCACCATGCCTGGCATATTGACGTGGGTACTGAGGAGAAAACTCGGGTTCTTCGTGCTTATGAGGTATTCACTGAGTTATGTCTCAGCCCAGGGTTAAAAATTTTCTATATGATAAAAAAATTTGGAGTTTTCCAAATGGCATAAGCAACTAGGAGATTGTTTTATTCTTCTCCTGAAAACTGCAGAGATTGATCCAACATTGATCTGATACTTACACTCTCCTGGTGGCCAGCACTAAGCACTTCTCATTTGTAAGGGCTGCCTCTTCCATGCTGGCTTTGGCCTCAGGCACTGATGGCTGCGGAGAGGAGGGTTGGGATTTGAATTCTCTATCATCTAGAAAAGTGGGATGCCCGAAATGAGTCAGATGGACACCCCTGTGCTAATCACCTGGTGTTTTGGCTGGTTTCATCATATGAAGACCCACCCCCCAGGCTCTGTTCACCACTAGCAAAAGGAGGGCAACTCAGATGGTTCCCTCAAAGAAAACCCTAAGTGCTGAGGCAGAAGGGAAGCTAGGTGCTGGGGAAGCGACCTGTGACTGTTGGCTATGGGTCTAGAAAAATCCATCCATATAATCCTGTTTCTTTAACAGTACTCTGTTCCAGTCACCGCCTCTTTGCTGGCACAAAGCAACCTACCAAAATCAGCTTGTGGAAGGAAGAGGTTCATTTTGGCTTCTGAACTCAAGGGGAAGCCCCATGATGGCAGGGGAAATGATAGCATGAGCAGAGGCTGGACATCACCTACTGGCCAACAATATCAGGTGGGCAACAGAAACAGGAGGGTGTGCTAAACACTGGCAAGGGGAAGCTGGCTAAAACCTCCATAAGCCCACCCCCAACAACACACAATCTCCAGGAGGTTCTAATTCCCAGATTGCTATGAGCTGGGGATCATGCATTCAGGACACATGAGTTTATGGGGGACTCCTGAATCAAACCACCATACTACACCACCATCGTTGGCATTGTGCCGTGAGACTAATTAGAGAGACAAGAGGCAACCACAAATATAAATAAGAAACTTTTTGTTTGTTCTTTTTTGTTTGGGGGGGGGAACATCGCTATGTAGCCCTGGCTGGTCTGGAACTCACTATTATAGACCAGAATGGCCTTGAATTTATGATCCTCTCATCTCAGTCTAACTGCAAGTGCTGAGATTACAGGCAGGCACCACCATGCCCAGCTCTAGATAAGGAATTTCCTGCTCAGGAGCTCAGCTCAGCCTGTTTGGAGCTAACTCACCTTTTCTGGTTTCAGTTCTTCATCTGAAAAGTGGAGCAAAGTGAGGTGATTCACACTGGCCATCCCAGTTCTTGGGACGCTGATGTGGGAGGGTCACTGTGAGTTCAAGGCCAGCCTGGAACTACAGAGTGAGCTTCAGGTCAGCCTGAGCTAAAGTAAGACCCTCAAAAAATAAACAAACAGGCCTGGGCACACCTTTAATCCCAGCACTTGGGAGGCAGATGTAAGAGGATTGCTATGAGTTCAAAGCCAGCCTAGGACTACAGAGTGAGTTCCAGGTTAGCCTGGGCTAGAGGGAGACTCTACTTCGAAAAAAACAAGCAGAGATTGTTCAGCAGTTAAGGCCTTTACCTTCAAAGAAGAACCTGAGTTCAATTCCCCAGTGCCCATGTAAACCAGATGCACAAGGTGGCCCATCTGTCTGGAAATCATTTGCAGTGGCTGGAGGCCCTGGTGTCCCCATTCTCTCTGCCTCTTTCTCACTCTCAAATAAATAAAAAAATATTATATATATATATATATATATATATATATATATATATATATATATATTTGGTTTTTTGAGGTAGGGTCTCGCTCTAGCCCAGGCTGACCTGGAATTCACTCTGTAGTCTCAGGGTGGCCTCGAACTCACAGCGATCCTCCTACCTCTGCCTCCCGAGTGCTGGGATTAAAGGCGTGCGCCACCACGCCCGGCTAAAAAAATATATATTTTTTAAAACATGAGTAAATAAAGAAGCAAAAACTTAACTGGATGGAGAGGAGTTGTGGTTCATGTCTGTGATATCAACATTTGGGAGGCTGAGGCAAGAGGATTGTCACAAGTTCAAGGCTAGCCTGGGTCATAGAATGAGACCTTATCTTAAAAAACAAAAACCAAACAAAATAAGGATTATATTCCTTCAGGCATGGTTAAATTCATTTGTCAAATTACATAAGGTTGTATATTTGAAAAAATAGAAATGACATCAAGTGGCCATTGCATTCTTGTCCTCACGGTGGCTGTCATTACCTGTAGATGACCTTCATAGTATTGGGTCCATCAACACATCCTCATGGATAACAGAGAAGGCCAAAAATAAACAACAATAAATCAAAATGGAAGAGGGACTAGTTGGCAAGGAAGGTTCTATAGAAAGGGGTAGAAGGGAACCAAACAGGGTAATGAGAGGGAAATATTATCAAAATACATTATGTACATGTATAAAAATTGCCAAAAGTTATTAAAAATATAGAAATAATTAGGTATTTTTGTTGTTTTGAGAAGTTTCTTATTTCTGGTATTAATTGTATATTGTTTTAAGCCAGCTTCCCTTTGCCAGCTGCTGTTTGGTATTTTTTGTTGTATTTTCTTAAAGTGCCAAATATAGTTCTTTAAAATATTTTATTTATTTATTTGAGAGAGAGGGGGGAGGGAGAGAGAGTATATGTGTGCGCCAGAGTCTCCAGCCACTGCAAATAAACCCCAGACATATGCTCCATCTTGTGCATCTGGCTTTATGTGGGTACTGGGGTTTGAACTCTGGTCCTTCAGCTTGGGAGGCAAGCGCCTTGACCGCTAAGCCATCTCTCTCTAGCCCCACCAAATATAGTTTTTGAAGCCAAGATTGAGATGTCATTTCCACCTAACAGGACAGTAAATAGGAGGAAGATGCCCCTGGCAGTGCTGGGCAGGTCGGGCCTAGCGCACATCTTCATTGCAAGAGAGAAGTTACACTGGCTCAGAACAGAACTTAAGCAGCAGGTGTTCAGGGCCGGGGTGTTAAGAGTTTCAGCTTTGATTTTTCTATGAAGTCGTCGGATTATTAAAATGTTGACTCTTGTCTCTTGTTTAAGATCTGGTTTCATTTCTAATGACACAGCATCGATCATGCCCTTTCTTGATTTAGTCACAAGAACCAAAACTAAAGTGTGGCTGGTTTCATGTAGTTTTTATAGGAGTTCATACAGAGAATAACAGGCCTTGGTGAAAACAGGTGTATGTATCATCTGCTGCCTCCCAGGCTCAGGCTTGCTGTAGCTTAGTCCTCTGACTTGGTCCTTGTGGGAGAGACTCCTGTGGTGACAAGACCCGGCTGTTCTTCACAGTTGGCAAAGTTTTAGAGAAAAAAGCATTGCTGTTCCCCAAACCTCACATGGATTATAATGAGTGTCAGAAAGAGGCCTTCCATTCCCCAGAGAGGTTTATGGGCACACAGGTGATGCTCACCTTTAATCCTAGCACTCAGGAGGCAGAGGCAGGAGGATGGCTGTGAGTTTGAGGCCAGCCTGAGACTACATAGTGAATTCCAGGTCAGCCCGGGCTAGAGTGAGACCCTACCTACCTTGAAAAGCCCAAATAAATAAATAAATAAATACATACATACATACATACATACATACATACATACATACATACAGAAAAACTCCAAACTTGAAGGCCCTGTGGTCTTGCACCAGAACATGAGTGTATATTTCAGTGTTTCTGGGAAAAGCATGTTACATAGTAAAGCTGTGGCTCGTCTACTAACAACACTGTCTCTTCACAAAAGATTTATCATAGACAGAGTTTTATAAACTGATTCACTATGCTATTTCCAGATAAAGAAACAGAAACGCTGGACCTTCCATGTCTTCAGAGAGAGCTGCGAGATTTAGCTTTCTCCATTAATTTCCATGGAATGACTGTCCCTTCTTGTGTCTGGGTTTCCTTGTATATAAAATACAAATAATAGAAATAGTAAGCAGGGCTGGAGAGATTGCTCAGTGGTTAAGGCGCTTGCCTGCAAAGCCTAACGAGCAGGGTTCAATTCCCCAGTACCCACCTAAAGCCAGAAGCACAAAGAGGCACATGCATCTGGAGTTTGTTTGCAGCAGCTGGAGCGTGTCCATTCTCTCCCTCTCTGTGTGTCTCTCTTCTCTCGACATATCTCTACTTGAAAATAAATAATTTTTTAAAAGAATAAGTAAATGCTTCGTGGGGTGAGGGTGATAGTTGTATGAACAAATCTATGTAAATAGCTTGGAAAAGTGCCCAGCATACACTATGTACTAGGTGAGTATTATGTGTTTACTGCAAGTTGATACCTTATCCCTCCCCCCATCTCTTCCCTACCCCCCACCTCCCTCCACTTCAGGAGACACAGGAAGGCACATATGACTTGAGTGCTAGCTTACTGAACTTCCATGACCAAGCAGTAAGCACTTCCTGTTGCTTTGAATCCTGGGCATGGCTTCTAGGGGTGCTCTCTGAAAAGACCTTCCCAAGCTTTGACTATCTTATCTGTGTCCTGTCTGGCCCCTTGTCACCCATTCTTTGCCCCAATACTACACCTTCCTGTAGAGTGTCTAGTTCACCTGCTTAACCAAATGCTTTATTTACCCTGTGCATTCCCAAAGATTTCCATGAGTGATGTCAAGGGCTGTGCATTTCATTTCTTTGATTCTTTCACTTATTCTTTCTACCAACATTTCCCCCCTCACTCTGTCTCGCTCTCTTTCTCTCTCTTTTTTGTTGTTTATTTTTTTATTTTTTTATTATTTTTTTTTTTTTGAGGTAGGGTCTCCCTCTAGCCCAGGTGACCTGGAATTCATTATGTAGTCTCAGGCTGGCCTTGAACTCACGGCGATCCTCCTGCCTCCGCCTCCCTGGTGCTGGGATTAAAGGTGAGCTCCACCAGGCCCAGCACACACCAATATTCTCTTACTGTGCTCATTTAAACAATCCAATTAATACTGCTCAGGCCCCCGTCCTAGGCCCAAACCATGGCTTCTGTGTGTCCCTCGTGGGGATATGGACAATGCCTGTTTGCAACCAACTATGAATGACTAGATGGATCTCTCCTCTCTTCTTCAGAGAGCCAGAAACCCTTTCTTTCTGAATTATTTAGTTAGACCTTCAGCAACCAAAGATGAATGTCAAGGTCAAAGGCTTGTGGTCCTACGTGGGAGGCTCTGAAAGTGAAACCCCAGGAGTGCTCCAAAGCTGGCCCCCAACCCCTTCTGTCCATGTCAGCTTTCACTGACTTCCTGTCACTTCTCCTTTGTTTCTTCCCATTCCCAGCTTTCCTGTCCACCCTTTCCTTGGGCCTGATTCACCTGGGGACGCCCACCTGGCCTCTCTTGGTGCCTCCGCTCTTGGCCGGTCCTTCTGCACGGCTCACTTTGGTTTCTGTTCCCATTCTTTTTCTTTCACTTTCCCCACCCACCAGTCCTTTTTAACAGTGTTATCATGACTTACAGTGTGGGAACATGGTCCTCACCGGCTCCTACATTACACAGACACCCCTGGATGCCATGTGACCCACATTCCTTCCCTAGCTGCCAGGACCCAGCTTCCTGTCCACTGCAGGGCACTAGCTGGGCTACAGACACGCTGCAGGGCAGTGTGAGCTAGGTGTGATTCCAGGAAACCTGTAAGTGCCCTGTGGTAAAGGGCATGCTGAAAGGATGGCCTGCAGGGAAGAGGAGGGGAGCCCCTGTGACTGACACCAGCGAAGTTTTGAGTGCTGACATGACTGGCCTGTTAATCCACAAGACTCAGGTGAAATACCAGGCCCAGTGAGCAACAGTCCTAGTCAGAAGCAGAAAACTCTCTTCCCTTTCCCTCCTCAACCCCACACATGCAGGCTTGTGCAATCTGTTCTGCTAAAAAGGTTTGCAAACCTTCCAGGTGGAAGTCAGGTCTGGACACACCTCCCTTCCCAAGGATCATCCATCAGCCAGGACAGCTGGAACAACCTGGAACTCAGAGTAGGGGACGGAGGGACATCAAAGCTGCTGTGCATGGGACCTCAGACTCAACTGGAGAACTGTTCATATTTCAGATGTGCAAGCTGGATTTGCCTAAACACTCTCCTGAGAGACAGCCCCCTTTGAAACTGAGGGCCAGGGTGGAAATGAAGATGTCTGAGTGAGGTTGGGTTTCTACCAAGTGTTCCATTTCCTGCTGGTTTGCCACACTTGCCCTTGGACAGCAGCCTGGGGTGTGAACGGCAGCCAGCACCCAGCCCTGGTGAACATGCCAAGAATTACTGTAGATAAGGCCATTGCTGTAGGTTAGATCTGGAACTTTCTCCAAAGATCCTATGTTAAAGGTCTGTTTCCCAGGATGCACTATTGGGAGGTGGTACAGCCTTTTAGGGGTGGGGGCTTTGTTGGAGGCCTTCAGGTAACCAGGATCTTGCCCTCAAAGGGGATCGAGGGACTCAGTCCCTTCATCCCTCACTTCCCTACCACACAGGGAATGGACTATGGACTGAAACTTCACACTTGTGAACCAGAAGAAATCTTTTCTCCTTGTGAAACTAACATGGCCACCCAGGGCTGAAGGTTTGGCCATACCCTGCCCACTTTTAAAAGATGACTAAAAATGTGCAGGCTGAGCAGAGAGTCCAAAATGTGATCGTTTCTACCACAGGCCTTTGTGGTCCCAGAAGCTCTGAAGGGGTATTTGGGCCCTAGATCAGGGCAAGCAGCCTATCTTTCTGGAAACTAGAGGCTCTTAGACCATCCAGAGTGTGATCATCTGGGGTTCCTTTGCAGTGGCTGGAGGCCCTAAAGCACTATCTATCTATCTTCCATCTATCATCTATCTATCTACCTATCTATCATCTATTTAATCTGTCTGTCTATCTTTCTATCTATCATCCCTGTCTCTCTCCTTGCAAATATATAAAATATTTTTTTTTAGAAAGCACAAAGCCCTCCTCCAGTGACACACTTCCTCCAGTAAGGCTCTGCCCATAAAGGTCCCACCTTCCTGAACCATGCCAGGGATTAAGCATTCAAACACATGCAGACCACCACACTAGGTTTATGTGGCGTTGGATTAAACCCAGGGCTTCCTGTATGGTAGGCAGGCACTTTACCAACCAAGTTCTATCCCTCGCCCCTTTCGAGACTTTTGTTTTGTTTTGTTTTGTTTTTCAAGGTAGGGTCTCGCTCTAGCCCAGGCTGACCTGGAATTCACTATGTAGTCTCAGGGTGGCCTTGAAATCATGGTGATCCTCCTACCTCTGCCTCCCGAGTGCTGGGATTAGAGGCATGCGCCACCACACCCGGCATTTCTAGACTTTTTTGGAGAACTATGATGGCCTTTTCCTCCATTTCTGCTCTGAATTAGTTTGTCCTTAACCTGCCAATGGCTGAAATTTCTATTGAAGATGCTATGGTATGTGGTTTAAGATGAATCTGGTATTTCCTGCTCCCCCTCCATCTACACACCTACACATATGATAGGTTCTACTCTTAAGACTATATTTTATGAGAGGTTGTACCAGGCGTGGTGGTACATGCTTTTAATCCCAGCATTTGGGAAGCAGAGATAGGAGGATCACTGAGTGAGGCCACCCTGTGACTACATAGTGAATTCTAGGTCACCCTAGGCTAAAGTGAGACCCTGCCTTGAAAAAACAAAAATACATACATACATACATACATACATACATACATACATAAATGGAAGAGAGGTTGGGTCTCACCAACCATAACAGGACCTCAGTCCTATGGCCACTGGGAAGTGGTCTGTACCAATAAGAAAGATCTCATGGGGGGGGGCGGTTATTTCCCCAGTGCCTTCAGACAAGACTCCTTGATTTCATCACTACAATACCCTGAGGAAAGGGCCAGCCACACTGCTTCAGACTTTGGACTTAGAGAACTAGAGACTAATAAACTAATGAAGTTTTAAACCATAAACTGGTGGCAATATGTTGTGAGCCATAATGCAGAGGGATGTTTAATCATGTTGCAATTTAAAAAACCAAAACCAAACAGTTTCACTATAGAGCCCAGGCTGGCTTTTAACTTAAGATCCTCCTGCCCCAGCCTCCTCTTGACTGGGTTATAGACATCTCCTTGGTGTCTTTATGTTTTTCCTGGCACTGGGGTCTTAGAAGGATTGTGACCTTGATGGTTAGACTGCAGATCCCCAGCAAGCCAGAGGACAGCTGGCCACCTGGGTCACCAGGCAGCCAGAAGGGCCTTGGAGGCAAAGGTGAGCCTAGATTTTCTGCTTCCGGGGCTTCTCCCTGAGGAGCACATAGTTAGACCAGCACATAAAGGGCTTCGCACAAAGGGAGGAGGGGGAAGAGACTTGAGGGAGCACATTGGATGGCTTCTGTCATGTGCCTTGAAGGCTGACTGAAGCTAAGAACCGAGAATCAGTTCGAGAAGCTGGATTGCTCAATGGCACAGCTGTAGGACTTTTGTAATGTCGGGTGGAGTAATGGATTCCAGGTCCACAGGGTGAGTTGATGCATACTGAGAAAGAACTAGTCAGGTAGCTTGGTTTTTCAGGTAGCCAGTTAGGAAGGGCCCAAAGAGAGAACCAGAAGACATTCCATGGCCCGCTTCAGGGTCTGATCCAGGCTCATCCAATCAGCTTTCTCATCCCCTACTCAGGTGTGCTGACCTCTTCCTCAGCCAGCCTCCCTGAGCTCTGACCAATCAGCTCTCTCAGACTCACCTGAACCTGAAGGTAAAGCCCACCACAATAAGATTATACACAGATCTTGACCAGGTGGGCTCTTTTTGGCTGTTCATCCTGAACCTCCAGGTCCCCACTCTGGTAGGACTCCTGTCACCCCAGTCCAGTTGGGCTGGGACAATGTGGGAAGGGGACTCCTACTTCCAAATGGGCTCTTTACTCTCTCCTGTCTTCCACTTCCTGCCCTTTCTTTCACTTAATCAAGTCTCTCTAAACCTTACCCTCTGGTCTATAGATTTTAATTCTTTAATTCATAAGAATATACAGTAGCTTAAATTTATTGGTACATTGGTGTATACTGGGCAAGAAACCTCAAATTTCTCATTTCAGGGATGGAGAGATATTTCAGTGGTTAAGGTGCTTACCTAAAAAACCTAACAATCCAGGTTCAATTCCCCAGGACCCACATAAAGCCAGATGCACATGCATCTGGAGTTTGTTTGCAATGGCTGGAGACCCTGGCATGCCCATGTTCTCTTTCTCTCTCTCTCTCTCTCTCTCTCTCTCTCTCTCTCTCTCTCTCTCTCTCTCTCTCTCCTCTCTTCTCTCTGCTTGAAAATAAATAAAATAGGGCTGGAGAGATGGCTCAGCGATTAAGGCACTTGCCTCCAGTGCCTAAGGCCCCAGGTTCAACTCCCCAGGACCCACATAAACCAGACCCACAAGGTGGTGGCCCTGGTGCGCTCTCTCTCTCTCTCTCTCTCTG
>PVHP010029084.1:0-22644 GCA_004024765.1 Zapus hudsonius
GAAGACCCGCTGCTGCTTCTTCTGGGGGCTGGCTGCTTCTGCATGGCGCCCTGACACCAGCCTGAGCCTGCCTCACCCCGACTCCAGCTATTATCACAAGATCTGTCACCCGGTGTGGGGGGACCCACAGCCACTCAAGTGGTCAGAGGTTGGCAACCCACCCTTCGGCTGCCCTCAGATCTGGTGACATGGGTGGGCGGGGGTTTCCAATCTCTGACCCCATGTGATCTGGCACGCTCACCACTGGGGGCATTTTTGAGACCCTAACAAGGTTTAAACGTGGGCAGCAGACACTGCAAGCAAACTGTCGTGTGTGCCTTGTTAGTACCTGGCTCCACGAGGGCTCCCGCAGTGGCCTGTTTGGGAAGAGAAAAGCAGGGGCGCCATCACTGACAACAGCGCATTGTACGGGCAAGAAACCATGCTGGGCACCTCCAGCTACCCACTGCCCTAAAGCCACCACAGCGTTGCTGTCGGTAGACACAGGGTCAAAGCAGAGGCGCACACCTTTAGTCCCAGCACTGGGGAGGCATAGGCAGGAGAATCACTGTGAGTTCGAGGCCAACCTGAGACTACATAGTGATTTTGGATCAGCCTGGACCAGAGCGAGACCCTACCTTAAGCCCCCACTGTCCCCCCTAAAAGCATAGGTCACCCAGTGACCCGAGACAACCAGCACACAGCAAGTACTTGTGTGCAGCAGCCCACCCCTCACTGTGGGGGAAAGCCTCCCCAACCCCAGCTCAAGGACGGCCTCTCTGCAATCTGGGTGCCATCCCCTCTCCTGTTTCATGGGCCACTGGCCCAAGTTCCTCTGACAGTTCTAGACGCTCCAGTGTATAGCCACCTGGCCTGTCCCTGTCCCTCCTGCCTGGCCGTCTCTGCCCTGCAGCATCTGAGGCCTGGTATGCTACACTGCCTTCAACACCAGAATCTGCAACACCCTGGGTCAGCACCTAGGGGCCAGTGCACACACCTAGCGGTGGCTGGTCCCGAAATTCCGAAGGCTTGTGTGTTGAAGGCTTGGCCCCCACCCTGTGCTAAGGTGGGGTTTGTGGGAAGCGACTGGACTGCGAGGGCTCTGACCTCATCAACCGACTCTCCAGGGACTGTCCGGAAAGGAAGGGTTATGCTGCTGTAGCGAGGTCTGCTGCTGGGCCTAGCTTCTTCTAACCTCGCCCCTCTCCATATGGGGAGCAGTTTTCCCTGCCCCCCACCCAGTCATGATGTCCTGTTCCCATCCCTCAGCACTAAAGCCACTGAGCCACCTAGCCCTGGACTAAGACCTCTGAAATCATGTCACCCTTGAAACTGCTTCTCTCGGGTGCTTGTCAGTGATAAAAGCCAGCACCCCTTGCATGCTTGCACCAGGAAGACCAAGCACTCAACACTCCCACACTGTGGAGCCAGGAGGTGAGGGAACTTACTGGAGTCACGTCGAGGTCTGATGAAGAAACTTTCAGACTCCTCTCAAACCCTTCCCCGTCTACCTGGAGAAGAGACAGAACGTGACCTGTGGAGAAAGAGGGGAGCATGCCAAGCCTGCCCACGCCCGACAAGGCGACCCTCCCTTCCTGGCACGTACAAGCGTGCTTTACTTTACCCCTGCCCACAGTGCCAGGCCCAGCGGCAGGTCACAGCTGCAGCCATTCCTCTCAGCATTAAGAGTGCTTCAGCTATTATTATTTAAATAGAGTCTCGCTCTAGCCCAGGCAGACCTGGAATTCACTATGTAGTCTCAGGGTGGCCTCGAACTCATGGCGATCCTTCTGGCTCTGCCTCCCGAGAGCTGGGACTAAAGGTGTGCCCAACCATACCCAGCTACTTATTTGTAACAAGAAAGTGAGCTTGCATAGGTGCACGAAGGCCTCCTGCCACTCACTGCAAAGGAACTTTGGACACGTGTGCCACTTTGTGCATCTGACTTTACATGGGTGCTAGGGAATCGAACCTGGACTGCCAGACTTTGCAAGCAAGTGCTTCTAACCACTGAATCATTGCTCCAGCCACACATTTAAGCCAACCTTATGTCTGCACACTACTCATGGTTTTGCACATGGGTGGCACTCAGGGATTCTAGCATGCTAGGCAGTGCTCACCACTGGGCAGCCCCAGCACAGCAGCTTCCTTGGGCTGTTCTCTCTTAAGCCTCAGCTCCGAGTGACAGCACTGTGTGGGAGCAGAGGTGCCACCCACCCCTGCTGAGGCCAGAGACCACGAGGTGCTGTCGCCCTTCTGTGCTCCCCTCGGGATGTCATCTCTCGGAATTCAGAGCAACAGTGCTTCTGTTTCTGCTCCCCATGGGACTAGGGTGAAGGGCGGTGGCACCACACCGAGCTGTTGACATGGGTGTTAGGGAATCAATCCCAGGGCCAGTAATGAATTAACACTTGCATGGCTGCACTCTCACCCACCAAGAGATCTCCCTAGTCCCCAAGCATTTAACGGATAGGGTGACAGCAGGGTATGGAAGTGCACTCGGCCACCTCAGCTCTGGGAAGGCTGAGACAAGACAGCTACTGAGCAGTGAGGCCAGCCTGGGCTAGATATCAAGATGCATCCAGGACAGAAGGATACTTTCTGCTATGAGACTATCTTGCCAGCAGGCTTGCTGTGAAAGGCAATGGCAGGAAGTCTGCATGACCTCGGACCTTACATGCAGTATCCGCTCCAAACAGAGCTGATCTGTGCAAGGAGGGCAAGTGCCCACTTGCTCAACAGGCAGAGTGGCACAGAGCACCCTGAAAGCCATCCATAGCCACCTGTGAGACCTGTCTCCTTCCCAGTTGAGCGCACTGGTTTGAAGTCCTGGCTGGTGGAGCCGGGGATGGACCCAGGGCTTCGTGCACGCGGGTAGCCCCAGCCCTCTTCCTAGTTTCTACAAAGCTCTCCCACGAGGAGGACCTCTTGCACCCCGTGAGCACGTGCCACGCTGGGTTTAGACACCATGCAGAGGACTGCGGCTCTCTAGCTGGACCCTCCCCGCCAGCGACGGCCCGCTCAGGGCGCAGCTCCAAGTTACCTACAGCATGCTTGCGGAGCTGAGCTGGAAGCTGTCCCAGCTGTGCGGCCACGTACTCTTTACTGTCACAGAAGGAACCGGGGACACTTTCGGCACAGCCCTCCCCCACAGGGGGAGCACCACTGTCCTCCGCCTCAGTCATGCCCAGCATGCTCCCATCCACAGCACCCACGTCCTGCAGGCTTCGTAGACTCATGTCCCTGTCCTCCTGTGAGGAAGAGGGAAGCCACAGACGTCAGTGACCAGGACCCCGAGTGTGGCACTGCCACCATCCCCCAGGGCACACACCTGCCCAGCTCTGGGGTCTTCTTCCAGACCACTGTCCTCGGTGCCTTCCTCCTCCATCTTTGGGCCTAGATACAGAACAGGTTCAGTCGGGCAGCAGTGGCAGGCCAGTTGACACAGGACACATCTCCATCCTGTCAGCTGTGTCCCTTCCTCAATGCCTGTGGCTCTGCTTCCACGATGAGCCCCATCACCCACCTGAGCCAGAAATTCACATTTTCACACAATACCTTCAAGCTTTCAGAATCCCGCCAGGCTGGGATCAACACCCCAGAAGAGAAGGAAGAACAGGGTTCCCACAAACACAAGCTAGTGAGCACGCCGGTGTCCTGGTTCAAGCCCATATTGTACACAGGAGTGTCAGCTGTCCGTCTGTGTGGCCCTCCCTCCCCACACTGCGCTTCCCCGCAAAGCTGCAACCTGCTGGAAGCCAGTACCACCATGTGCTGATGGGGAAAGAGCCGGTGTTCACCCAAACTTGGGGGGGGGGCAGGGGCGGTTCTTGAGGCTAAATGCTCAGGACACAGGAGGAGGGCCACGGAGATGGCTCAGTGGGCAAAGCCCGCGTGGAGCCAGTATGAGCTTGCTGCCCAGCCAGTCTAGCCGAATCACAAGCTGCAGGTACGAGAGAGACACTCTCAAAGGAGGTGGGTGTTTTTGAGGAAGGACACCCAAGGTTATCCTCTGGCTTCCACATTGCATGAACGATCCCCAGTGTGCACAAACCCATCAAACACACACAAAAAGACTTGTGAGCAGGATGTGACTCTGTGCCACACATGCTTAGTCTCTAAAACACGCCCAGAAGTCCGCTGGTTGTGCCAGGAGCCCAGAGACACCCGGTAGCAAGGTCTACAGCATCTTTCAATCAAAACTGAGGGATGGCACCAGGGCATGGTGGACAGCGGCCAAGGATGCTGCTGACCCTTCCAGAAAATGGCCACGGCAGAAACACCAGGATGCTACACAACCCACCAACTTCAAAATAACCTAACAAGAGAAAGTTACAAAAGCACATGTCTCACTAAACAAGCATGGTGGTGCACACCTGTCATCGGAGACTCTCATAACAAGGGCTGGGGATGGCCTTAATGGAGAGCAGTCGCCTGGCATGTGGGAGGATGAGCCTTCTATCCCCAGCACCAGGAGAACCCAGAGGCTGGGGAGATGGTGTGAAGTGCTTGCTGCAACAACCTCGAGGACCAGCGTTCAATCCCAGCACCGGGAAGTAGACAGGAGGCTCACTGGAGCACGCTGGCCAGCCAGTCTAGCTGCATCAAGAACCTGACGTTGACCCTTGGCCTCTACACACATGTGCACACACACCAAAACAAAGAACAGAAACCGGTCTCTGACTTCAAGTCCAACCAAGCCAAGGACTCCCAGCAGGCCCCGGTGCCAGGAAAAGGAAGGAAGAGAAATGGCAGGGCACTGGCCCAGCTGTGGTGGCTCTGAACTGCTTGCTTCCAAGGCCCTCCTTCCTGTGAGGCCTCCTGAGGCCGGGCTCCAGCTTTGCATGGAGCAGCCCTGCGCTTCCTTCCCAAGGAGGTCTACCTGTGGACCACACCCCTCCCATCACATCTAAACACCCAACCAGCAGCACCTTGAGGCACTCTCCCTGGGGTGCACGAGCCCCCATGGGACGTGGGTGGGTAGGGGTGTCTGGGGCAATGGTCACAAACACAAGCTGGCTCACCTACAGTCACATCCCAGTACGCCTGCTTAGATGGGGTGGGGGGCCTGCAGCTCCCAGAGAACTGGCCACTCCGTTTCTAGATAGAGGCAGCACCCTGAGTGCCCCAGGCAACCTGCTTCCCGCCTGGAAGGTGGGCGCAGGGCATGGTGCCTTCCCTCAAGGGCCACAACCCTGACTCCCGAGGACAGCGGCTGAAGCAGAAAGCAGGCTTGCCAACTCAGCTGCCCATCAAGAAAGGGGATGGATGGTCGAAGCTGGTGCTGGCCCTCTGCCGCAGCCTCCGGGGGCCAGGGTCACCTCACTGGTTCAAGCAGCCCACATCGTGGTCTCACACTGTATCGTGGCTCTCCCAGATCATGGGTAACTTTTCAGCAGTTTTTTGGGAGAGTGGGGTGGTGGGAGCAGAGAGAGGTTAAACAGTTTTGCTACGTAGCCCAGGCTAGCCTGAAGTTGCCATCCTCCTGCCTCAGGATCTCAAGGGCTGAGATTTTGGACATGCACACCACACCTAATCTCTGCGAAGAGGTGCATGCTGTGAGCCAGTCACTCACGATCCCAGGGGGGTGCTTGGGACTAAAACATGCAAGGATAGACAACAGAAACATGCCAGCAACTCACAACCCAATGTCAACCAAAATTCCTGTCTCCAAACTAAAACACACAACATTCCAGAACATATATGCATGAGCTTCAACCAGTGAGGTGTGCTGGGGAAGCTGCCTTAGGAAAAGCTGTTAAAAATGGACTCAAAGCCAGAGGTGGTGGTGCACGTCTTTAGTCCCAGCACTCAGGAGGCAGATGCAGGAGGATCACTGTGAGTTCAAGGCCACCCTGAGACTACAGAGTGAATTCCAGGTCAGCCTGGACTAGAGTGAGGCCCGACCCCGAAAAATCAAAAACAAACAAAACAACAACAAAGGCTCAAAGTCCAGGGAGATGGCCAGGTGGTCAAAGTGCTTGCCGGCCCAGGTTCAAGTCCCCAGACCACATAAACATGACTGCAAGGTGGCGCATGCATGCATCTGGGATCCCGATGTGCCCATAGCATGACATCCCTGTCTCTGTCACACAGGGCTGAGGAGGTTAGCCTCTCACCTTCACACTTGTGCCGTGGCACAACGTGCTAATGCCCACCATCCACACGCAGGTAAACAGACAATAAAACAGCCCCAAGGGGAGGCAAGGGAGCTAGCTCAGTGGGTAGTTAGTGTCACTGTGTGGTTGAGGACATGGTTGACCAAGCAGGCAGGAAGCAGGTGTGGTGTCCTGTTCCCAACACCAGCAGGGCAGCCTGAGCCGTCTGCACTATGCACCTTATTTCTGCCTGGTGCCTGCCTCTCAGTGCCAGCACCCCAGCAGGGACACAGACCACGAGGAGGAGGGCGCCATGCCGAGGGTACCTTTGGAGTGTCTCTTTGCAACCCTCTTGCTGGTGGCTTCCAGTTCGATGCCAACATCGTCAGGGTCCCGCCCCTCTTCCTTTATGGCCTGGGAGGAGAGAGGGTGGATTTTTACAAGGTTACTTATTAAGCCTGGCACAAGCTGTTCTCTGAGTAGCAAGTTTCCAGTGAACAAAGGCTGCCCCGCTCAGGACCACCCGTTAGGGCAATGAGCTGTGTGGAGGTTCAAGCAACCATCACTTGATGGTCAAGGCCACACGCACCAGTCATCCCAGCAGCTGGCAGGTGGAGGCAGGAGGATGGGGAGTTCAAGGTTAGCCTCAGCTCTTCATGAAGCATGAGGCCATCCTGGGCTACGTGTCTCAAATCAAGTTTTGTTTCTTTTTCAATTTCATTTTTTAAGCACAGAGCCAAAGACAGGTATGGCCACACTCCAGCTCTATTGGGGGGGGGGGATTGGGGAAATGAACCCGGGTTTTTAGACTTTGCAAACAGGCGCCTTAACCGCTGAGCCATCTCGACAGCCTTCAAATCAAGATTCTGTTTCTTTTCTAAAGAGCCACCATACACATCTGGCGAGGGGTAGCAATAGGGATGGCGGAGCAAGCAGTCAAGGGCCCTGGGCGCCCTGCGCACACCTGGGCGCCCCTGCGCACAACCTGGGCACCTCTGCGAGCACCTGTGCACACCTGGGCACGTTAAGCACCACCGGAGACGTGAAAGGCCAGAGGGGCGGTCAGGGAGGCGGGCATCTCAGAATGCAAAGCCCGCAGCCCGTCGTCCAGGTTCACAGTCAGCCCGGCGCCCTGGGCAGCCTGGATGCGTGCGCCCCGGGGGGCAGGGCCGATGGCCCAGAGAGGGTGCGCGGCGGGCCCGGGTCACACGGCGCCCACCGGTGTCCGCGCGCGCGTTCCTCTCACCTTCCGCAGCCTTTCCATCAGGACGCTCTTGTTGCCGCCCGAGTCCAGGTTCCGCTTCCGCAGCTCGGCCCGCAGGTCGATGACCCGCAGGTCGCCAAGCCGCCGCGTGCCGACGTCCGAAGCTCCGGAGCCAGAGTCCCCCGAGCCCGGCAGCGTGTCCGCCATCGCCCCGCGCAGCGGCGCCCGCGGCCGCCCGCAGCCCCCCGCAGCGGCTTCTCCCGGAGCAAAATGGCGACGCCTCCGGGGAAGACGCGCTCGCTTCCTCTCTCCCCGCGCATGCGTGCCGCCCTCGCCGGCCGCCGTAGGCCGCCAGGGCGCTCGCGGGTCCACCGACCTTACGTCCTTCGTCACCGCGCACACGCACACGCACGCGCGCGTCACCGCCCAGCGCGACGGGACGTAGCGCGCCTGCGTACTTCCCGCGCCTGCGCCGTGGTGTCCGAGTGGTCCGGTGGCGCTCCGGGTGCGCCTGCGCAGTGAGGAGATGCGCCGGGCGGGGGGAGGGGGGGCAGCTGGAGCGGTTTCTTCTTCGGCGGCGCCATTTTGTGGTTCGGAGCCGCGATTCCAAACCTAGCCCGGTCCTGTGCGAAGCGGGCGGCGGAACCAGGGGTCCCCGAGATGGCAGAGGCTCTGTCGGGCTTGGGAGACTCGGGAGCGGTGGCGGCGAGCTCCGTTTCCTCCGAGACCGGCACGCGGCGGCTCAGCGAGCTGCGGGTCATCGACCTGCGGGCCGAGCTGCGGAAGCGGAACCTGGACTCGGGCGGCAACAAGAGCGTCCTGATGGAGCGGCTGCGGAAGGTGAGCGCGGGGCCGCGGGTTCGAATCCCGGCGCGCGCTCTGGGGTGGGGGTGGGGTGGGTGGGGGTCTCCCCCTGCCGGCGTCTGTCCTCAGCCGACCCCGAACCCAACATCTCCACGGGGGGGGGGAGGGCATCAGATCGCCAAGGTCACCGACCGGGCAGGTCGGGACGGGACTCGAACCCGGATTCCAGGCCCCCTTCTCTCCGGTGCTTCCTTCTGCCTTCGTTGGGCTGCGGACCCCCAAGACGGGGTTTCGGGGTTGAGGTAGGGGGACTCGAGAAAAGGAGTCTTTCCCGGGCCTGCCACAGTTCCGAGCAGTAGGAGGGGGGATGGGGACGGAGCTGTCACGGAGCCCCTGCAGAGACTTAGGACGTGGGTGGTCAGGGGGCGCTCTGGGCAGAGCCCGGGTAAAAACTGCCCCCACCCCAGGCTTTCCTCGGACCCCCAAGCAGCGGCCTGGGTCTGGTTGGTATGGCCACGTGGTGTCAGCAGGCCTCTGCCCCCAGGTTGTCCTCAGGAGGTAGGGCATCCTCCTGGAGAGGTGCCTTGGGTGTGCCAGCGTTGCCATGGAGACAGGCCGACTCCTGCCCACGGTTACCTGTAGACTGCGCTGGAGGGGGAGGCAGCGGGGCGCCCAGAGAGGAGGGGTTCTCCTCTTTCCAGTTTCTTCCGTCTGTAGGCCAGGCGAGGTTCTGTCCTGTCACCCTATTGGTGGACTGTCCCAGGAAGGGCAGATGAGCAGCTGGTGAGGATGACTGCTCCTCCCCTGGGGCCACCCTGTAAACACTGCTTCCCAGGGGGCATCTGCAGGTGTAGTTCAGCCCTTCTGCTGATGTTTGGATGAGGACGGGCACTTGTCCCTGAACCCAGGGCACCTTTGCTCTATGCGGGTGAAGTGTGTGTCTTAGCTGGTCTTGCACCCTGGGATCCTCCCGAGAGTCTGGGGACATGTCTGTGGAACACACAGTGTCCAGGGGGGCTACAGGGCAGAGTGTAGGCATGCTGGCCTCTCTAGTGTGCCCAGAGGTCCTGGGCACCACCATCAACACTCAAGGCCTGACGGGACAGGACAGAAAGGAAAGAGGAACGGTTGGGTATGGTGGCTCACACCTGTAATCCCAGCACTGGGGAGGCTGGGGCAGGAGGATATCTGTGAATTTGAGGTCAGCCTGGGCTGGAAGGAAGGAAGCCGGTGCAGCACACAACTTTTAAACCCAGCAGAGATCGCTGTGAGTTGGAGGCATCCCTGAGACTACACAGTGGATTCCAGGTCAGCCTGGGCTAGAGCGAGACCCTACCTCAAAAAAAAGACAGACAGACATAAAAGGTGGTCAGAAAGCCCACTGTTGTGGCAGTGTCACCAGTCACAGAGCTGGTGATGCTGTTGGAGTACGTTGCGTGACAAACTGGGGGCGGGGTAGGTGACAGGAAGGGCCACTGAGGTCCCAGCAGTCCTGGCTCAAGGAATGGGGACAGGGCTCTGAGTATGCTGAGCATGGACTTCCACAGCTCTGTCCCCCCTTAGCCTGGCAGGAGTGTTCTGTTGCTTGCTTCCAGTTTTTTTTTTTTTTTTTTTGAGGGGGGGTGTCCCTGTGTTGCCCAGGCTGGTCTCAAACCTGCAGGCTCAAGCCATCTTCAGATCTGCCCCTGGCTGCCTGCGGTGGTTCCCCAGCTCTGCTCTCCCCTGTCTTTAGGCCATTGAAGATGAAGGTGGGGATCCTGATGAAATTGAGGTCACCTCTGAAGGAAGCAAGAGGACACCCAAGAGACTCAGCAAAGGTACACTGGACTGTCACTGGGGGGCCTGGCTATGCAGAGGCAGAGGATACCCCTCTGTCTACCTCACCCTATGCATTTGTGCACAGCCCTCCTAGAACTTCATTCGGGAGTGTTTGGAGTAGACTAAGGCAGAATTGTCACAGTTTCTTCAAAAAGTCCCCGTGGGCTGGCCATGGTGGCTCACTCGGGGAGGCAGAGGTAGGAGCTCTGTTAGTTCTAGGCCAGCCTGCCTGCGACTACAAATGGATTCCAGATCAGCCTGGCTAGAGTGAGAGCCTATGTCAAAAAATTAAAAAAAAAATTGGAACCACTACCTAAGGGGTCATAGCCGCATGGTGTATGACCTGAGTGAGCCTTCCCGGCTGATGTCCAGGGCACTGCACCGAGTACCTGCTTCAGCTCCAGGCCTCGCTCCTTGGCCCTGGCTTGCTGTCCTCTGGTCTCTGTCCTCCACTCCCTGATCGGGAAGGAAGCCCTGGGCAGGTTCTCTCATCATTGGGTGCATTGGTGCTCAAATGCCAACGCTTCGCTTGGCCAGTGGCCGAGGATGGAGACCGGAGTGTCCACAGGGCAGGCACTGGCCAAAAGCCCCAGGGACCTTGCTGTGGGTGAGGTCACTGTAGCGTTGGGTTTGGCCCAGCTGTGGGGAAGGTGGCCCTGGGTGGGGGAACAGGAGACAGCACCCAGAAGAGGCCGGGCAGGGGCTCTACACACACTGTGAGCATGTTTTCCTTTCCTTCAAAAACACCCCATCCTGGGATGGTGGCTCACATCTGTAATTTCAGCGTGCGGGTGACTGAGACAGGAGGAGTGCTGGGAGTTCAAGGCCAGCCTGAAGCACAGTGAGCTCCAGTCAGCCTGGGCTGGAGGGAGACCCTAACTTTGGAAAACAATTCTGCAGTTTTCTTTGATTTGCTCAGGGTGGCAAGAGCTTGTCTTGGGGCTGGGGATTGTGTGGTGGTCTCATACTTGAGGCCCTGGAAGAAAAGGAGGGAAGTACTCTGGCTTGGGCCTCTAAACCCAGCCCTTGCTAAGACAGGAATCACCAGATCTGAGCAGAACTTGAGCTCCAGTGAGACCGTCGTTCCCTAGGCGCTGAGTGAAATGACCAGGCCTCACTCTGGTGAGTGCGTCACAGGGCCTGGCCTAGTCAGGCTCTGCTTGAGGCAGGTGCTCCCTGTGGTTCTCACTGGGCCCGCCTCAGCCTCCTAAGTAGCCAGAATTTGGGAAGAGGAGGTCAGCATGTTCAAGTAGGTACTGACCGCTCTCCAAGGGGCATGGGGTTAGTGCCTGTTAGCAGCGACCCCCTGGCTCCCTACAGGCTACCCTCTACCTTGCATTCCAGGTGTTCCTTGCTGCCATGCCTGGGCAGTATCTGAAAGTGGCCTGAGGTCCTGTTCACCTGTGTTTCTTCACAGGTTAGATAGCTTCTGGGGGCTCTTTGTTGTTGCTTTGTTTCTGGAGACAGGTTTTCCTGTAGCCCAGGCTGTCCTTGAACTCCTGATCCTTCTGGCTCCTCCCTCCTGTTCTTTCTCAGTTGCCGCTGTCTGATGACTGGGTGCATCCTGGAGACCCTTGTCTCTGGAGTGGTCGTGGTGGCTGTGGGCAGTGTGATTGGAAAGGATGCCCTCTGTTTGGCATCCTCTGTGGTTTCAGTCATGTGCCAGATTCTGTTTGCTTGAGGCGGGGCCTCACTCACAGCCATCCTCCTGTCTTAGTCTCCCAGTGACAGATGGGACCCCTGCGCTCAGCTTTGTTTCGCCTATTACGTGAGGTGGTAAGTAGGACGGAAAGACAGAACGTTTTAGAAAGACGGCTCCTTGCCAGTCACGTGCCACACCTGTCATAGAGCGTGTGCTCCAGAACTTACATGACAGCCATGCATGCGCACTTGACACCCCGTCATCATGCAGGAGCGGGCTTTGTTCTAAAACTAGGTTTTCACACTTGCTGGGCTGCTGTAGTTTCACAGGATGGCTGGCAAGGGCCTGGTCCGTAGTCTGGAGCCTCATGAATGAGCAGATTGTAATTCTAGACCGTAGCTGGCTGTCATCTCAGCACTCCTCCAGCAGAGCTTCTGGGACATGTCCCTGTGTGTGCTTGTGTTTCACTTGGGTCTGACCCTTTCTTTAGGGTTTTATAAGTGAACTGTATCTGGCTTTAGTGGGTGCCGGGGACTCCAACCCAGGCCTGCGGGCTTTGCAAGCAAGTGCTTTAACCGCTGAGCCATCTCTCAGCCCTGTTTTGACATTTTCTTAACTCCCATGTGTACTTCACCAAGGTTCTTCAGTTGCCAGTGCTTCATGCACACTTCTCCCTCTCCCCTCATGCTGCACATGATGGCATTTCCTAAAAGCAAGAGAGCTGAGCAACTTCAGGCTCTAGCAGTGGTCTGGGCCACGGTTGCCCACCCAGCATGCCACGGGTCCTGCCCAGCCACTGGGGTCCTGTGCAGGTGCTGTCGTCAGAGGGCCTGAGCCTGTCCAGCCTTGTGGCAGTTGACACTGGGTTTTCTGCTATCAGGAGTGGCTTCCCTTCTGGTGGGCTTGCTGGTGTGCCTGCAGAGTCCTGTTCTTCAATGGGCAGGCTTGGCTCCTGTGCTGGGTGAGTGCTGCCTGCTCAGTGCCTCCTGGTAGCACAGAGGACTCTGACCTCATCTTTCTTTCTTTTTTCTTTTTCCTTTTTAAAATTGTATTTGCTGTGGGTGGTTTTGAATGTGCACCATGTCTCTCGTTACTGATGAACAGCAGACATGTGTGCCATTTTGCATCCGGCTTTCATTGATCGGGTGCTGGGGAACTGAATGCAGGTATTAGGCTTTACAAGCAAATGCCTTTAACCGCTAAGCCATCTCCCCAGCCTCATTTTACACTTTTCCCCAGGATTCATCATTTCCCCCACTGAAAGACTAGTTGGGCCAAGTGGTAGTACACACTGTCACCCCACCACTTGGGAGGCTGAGACAGGTTTGAAAATTTGCAGCCCCACTGGGTTACATAAGATGCTGTCTTTTTTGTTACTGTTTTGAGAGCTCTGCATTAGGCCCACCTAGCCTCAAACACTCTGTAGACCAGGCTGGACTTAACACTCACAGTCTCCTACCACAGCTGCCCAGGTACTGGGATTAGATGTGTAAGCCAGCATGCCTGGCCTCTGTTTTGTTCATTTGAAACAGGGTCTTAATGTAGCATAGGGTAGTCTTGAACTCCTAATCAATTTGTCTGCAGCCTCCCAAGTCTGGGACAACAGGTGTGGACTACCACACTGGCCTTTTGTGTGGTTATGTGAGTGCAGGCACACGTGTGTCAGTGCACACGTGTGGGAGTTTATTTCTTTGAGAGAGAGACAGATAAGAGAATGGGTATACCAGGGCCTCCAGCCACATCTGCCACCTGTGCATCTGGCTTTATGTGGGCACTGGGGAATTGAACCCAGGCATTCAGGCTTTGGTGGCAAGTGCCTTAACCACTGAGCCATCTCTCCAGCCCTCCATCTCATTTTCTGAAGCAGGATCTTATTCCCAACTTCTGGCTTCTACTTGGTCTGACAGCTACTTGGGCTTGTCACCCAGCCTTTGCTTGATTGTGTGCATGCATGTGTGAGCACAGAGTTCCTGATTCTCCTGCCTCAACCTCCCTAGTAATAGAGGAAAAGGAAATCCTTACTAACGTGTGAATCTTTTCCTAGATTTGGAGGCTTCGTATCAGAAAGTTGTCAGTTCCCCCAAAGTAACCTACTAGGAAGCGTGTCATCTGTCCTAAAACTAACGTAAAAAGTAAATGCTCCTCCCTCCCTAAAGCCAGGATGGGGTGGGAGGACTTGCTGTATTGTGATGAGCTTCTTCAAACTGCTGGATTTCCCAACGGAAGAGCTCTAGTTGTGTATCTTCCTGTGCCAAGTGAAATTCCAGCTAGGAGAGAGCTTTAAAATGGAGCTGCAAGGACATTCTATGGTGAGGTTATCACTTAGAAGCTGGGGAGGGGAGGTGGTTCTGTGGCTTCGCAAGCCTGACAACAGCACCACAGAAAGCCGAACACAAAGTGGTGTCCGCATAACTGTGGCGGTGGGAGGTTGTCAGGTGAATCCTGGCACTCACAGGCCACCACAGCAAGACCGAAAGAAACCCTGTCTCAAACAAGGTGGCTGGGGAGGACCAGCAAGGACCTCCACATACCCCCACGCCCAAATAAAAAAGGCAAAGCTGTAGAGCTGCAGGCCTTCCGTGAAGAATTATGGTGCAGCAGACCAGCAGAAAATGCAGCTCTAAAGGGTAGACCCCAGCGTGCTGACCAGGGAACAGGCTCCTCGGAGCAGTAAGCAAGAGGACTGTGGACCAACCAGGACAGCTCACAGGTGAAGAGAAACCAGTGTGGCCTGTGCGCAATGAACTTAGGTAACAAAAATGCCACTTTTGCTTCAGCTGATAAAAAGTGCATGGTCATAATGCCCACATGGTAGGTGTGGGGAGCACAGTTGTTGCAGAAGGAAACAAACGCAGTCATTCGGGCAGCAGCTGGAATACCCTGTCTGTCTGAAGCAAAGCGTGAAGTCAAAGATAATTGTTGCTGAACACAGCCCAAGGCCTGGAGCTCATAGGGTACTGCTGAGCATGCTGATGCAAGAGGAAGCAGAGGCAGGACAATGACTGCAAGTTGGAGGCTACATAGGAAGACCTTATGTCACTTCAGAAAGACCTCGTGTCACCTCAGAAAAGCAATTTTAGGGCCAAGTGTGTTCCATGGCAGAGCTGAACCCTGGGCTGCACCCCTCCTCTGCAGGGCATCCGCAAGCTCCTTGAGAAGAGACATCACAGAGGACAGGTGCTGCTCTGGAAACCCACTTGGACTGGAGTTCCAGAGCAGAACAACTCAGTGGGCCTGCCCTGCCATGTTCTCCAAGTCCATTGGGCTGAGCTCTGGACAGCGTTGGGGTGGGATCCAGGGCCTCCCTCCACTAGAGCCGGACCTCAGCCCTAAAAGGATTCTTTCAGAGACAACCTTGGGTGCAGTTGGCCTCTTTTTCTCTCACGAAACCTGGATTCAGCAATTCTGCCAGACTGACCAGGGAGCTGCTGGGGATCCTCCTCTCCGTCTCCCCTGGGCTGCGATTGAACTCAGGGCCCTCACTGAGCCATCACTTCAGCCCATGAGAAGGTTTTCTTAGCTGTGCATAGTGGCCTACACCATAATCCAGCACCTGGAAGAGTGAGGCAGGGGCATGGAGAGGAAGTCCCAGGCCTGCCTGGGCCTCATTCAGCATAGTGAGCTCTTATGTTTTAGCCATGGTGGTGGGGTGTGGCTCAGTGGTGAGCACTTATCTTGCATACCACAGGCCCTAGATTCCACCCTTACCCATGCTGGTGGAGGGGTAGTGGGCTTTCCTGTCGCTCACTAGCACAGGAGAGGAACTAGAAGAAGGAGAAGTCCCATACTGATCACCGATGCGGTTTCCTCGGGAAGGGTAGAAGGTCAGACAGTCTGAACTGGGCCTCAGCCGTGTGGGACCCAAGACCATGGTCAACATGTTGCTGCCCACACTTTGCTTTTCTTTCTTTGTTCTTTTAACTTTTCATTGAGGACATCCACACAACATACCATGATCCTAATCCAGCCCACCATTCCCCTTTTCCCTCTCCCAAATCCCCCTTCACTGAGCCCCTTCTTGGCAACTAGTTTCTCTCCAATTTTTTTTTTTTGTTTGTTTTTTCAAGGTAGTATCATGCTCTAGCCCAGGCTGGCCTCGAACTCAGCGATCCTCCTGCTTCTGCCTCCCCGGTGCTGGGTCTGCAGGTGCACACCACCACACCCTGTCTTATTTTCACAGCAACATTTTTCCCTCCTATTATGCGGGTCTTGTATAGGTAGCATCAGCCACTGTGAGGTCATGTGAATATCAAGGCCACTTTGTGTTTGGAAGGCAGTGCTGTAAGCAGTCCTCTCCTTCCTTTGGCTCTTACAATCTTTCCACCACCTCTTCCACAGTGGTCCCCCGAGCCTTGGAGTGTGTGGCAGAGGTGTCTCCCTTAGTGCTGAGCATTCCACTGTCACTTCTCAGCACTTTGGTGAGTTGCCCTGGTGGTCGCCACCATCTGAAAAGAGAATCTTCTCTAACCGAAAGTGAGAGTAGCATTATTCTGTGGGCATAAATATAAGTAAAAACCTACATGGCACCATTACACCAGTTGGCACACTTGGCCTGGCTGGCCAGCCATAAACCTTGCGAGGTGCGTGCTGGTTAAGGCTGTTGGTGGCTTTTCTCCCAATTGCTACATGCTGCATAGCTCTGACAGCTAGTTCACAGGGAGGAGGCTTCCAGCTCTGTTTCTCAGTGACCTGCAGCCCAAGCACATGGAGTCTTCTCCAGTAGGTCTTACCACCTTGTTTGGGGGCATCAGGGACCTCCCTGGCCAATAACTTGATATGGAAGGTAGCCCAGCCCTGGCACTGCAGTTTTTCTACTGATGTGTGGCCTCTAGCGGCTGCAAACAAACTCTTATGTGAGCACTGGGGAATTGAACTTGGGTCATTATGCATTGCAGTCAGATGCCTTAACTGCTGAACCATCTCTCCAAGTCCCCAATTTTTTTTTTTAAGAAATAATGAGAAAAACATGATGAAAGTAAATAAGTGAAAGAAATAATCAGGGCTGGAGAGATGGCTCAGCGGTTAAGGTACTTGCTTCAGTGCCTAAGGCCCCCAGTTCAATTCCCCAGCACCCACATAAGCCAGACCCACAAGGTGGTGTCCCTGGTGCACTCTTTCTCTTTCTCTCTCTCTCTCTCTCTCTCTCTGCTTGAAATATGAATAAATCAAATACTTTTAAAAAAAAAAAAACCTTTAGGACCCAGGCGTGGTGGCACACGCCTTTAATCCCAGCACTCGGGAGGCAGAGGTAGGAGGATTGATGTGAGTTCAAGGCCACCCTGAGACTACATAGTGAATTCCAGGTCAGCCTGGACTAGAGCGAGACCCTACCTCGAAAAACAAAAACAAAATAGAAATAATCAATGATAGCTGGGGATTATGGCTTACCTCTGTAATCCCAGCACTTGGGAGGTAAAGGCAGGAGGATTGCCAGCCTGGTCTACATGGTGAGCATCCTTGTCTAAAAAAGCCAAACTATAGTAGTAATAGTAAGTAAAGGACTGTACTTGCCTGGTGTGCAAGGCCCTGAGTTTGGTCCCCAGCACCTCTTGATAAAATCATGATCTAATGCATGAAAACCCCACGTAACCTGACTTGTGTGAGGGGTTGTGGAGACAGACAGAAGGGCACACCAGGGCCTCAAGCCGCTGCAGACAAATTCCAGGCGCATGCACCACTTTGTGCATCTGGCTTTACATGGGTACTGGGAGTCAAGCTTGGGTTTTTGGGCTTTGCAGGCAAACACCTTAGTCACTGAGCCATCTCTCTAGCCCTCAGTTACTTTCTTGCTGGGACAAAATACTTGACCAGAAGCAGCTCCTGGAAGGAAAGTGTTTATTTGAGCTTCAGTTTTAAAAGGAAGTCCATCGTGATGAGGCAAGCATGGCAGGATCAGAGCTCCAGAATGGTGTCTCCACATCAGCAGGGAAGAAGTAAAAAGAACGAACAAGAGGCTGAGCTTGGACACCTCTTCTCCTGCAAGACTCCTCCTCCTGCAGGTTCTGAAGCTTCCCTAAACATCCCCAATGGGAGATTAACTACTCAAACATAAATTTATGGGGGACCTTTTGCATTCAAACCACCACATGATACATTTGGGTAAAAACAAGTGTTCCTGACGGCACCTGGGAGGCAGAGGTAGAAGGCTCGCTGTGAGTTCAAGGCCTGCCTGGGACTACCGAGTGAGTGCTAGGTCAGCCTGGCCTAGAGTGAGACCCTACCTGGAGGAGGAGGAGAAAACAAAAACAAGTGTTCCTTTCTAGCAAAGATTCCACGTCCTGAGTGACTCCAAGGCATGTGGGAGGGGACTGGACTCTGTGCAGAGCCAGGGTGCTGGGTGGGACTAGGTCGGGGTATTGGCTCTGCTCGTTGGTGTGGACTTGAGAGAAGATCTTCCTGTTGCTGGGCAAGCACCCATTGCCAAACCCCGTCCCAGTCCTTAAGGAACCTGCACCCTGTGTGAACAGCATGTGGACAGCAGGCCGCGCACTGAAGCCAGGAATGGCATGTGCATCTCTTGTCCACATGCCTTGGCTGCAGTGTAGTGTCCGTGGGAGCGAAGCAGCATGCTCATGTCAGACACTTCCCCCAGAGCTGGGCTGCGCCTGGGAGTGCGCCACAGGTGCTGCAGGTACAGGTGCAGCACCTGCTTCTGCAGCGCAGTCTGCCAGTCTCATGCCTACCTGCTGTCTCTTCAGGGCGGAAACCAGAAGAGGAGGGTGTGGAGGACAACGGGCTCGAGGAAAATTCTGGAGATGGACAGGTACGTGTCTCTTTGCTGGCAGGTAGGGGAGGAAAGAAGGTATCATGTGACAGTTGCTTTGGTGTGTCCTCAGGAGGATGTGGAGACCAGCCTGGAGAACCTACAAGACATGGACATGATGGACATCAGTGTGCTGGATGAGGCTGAAATTGACAATGGCAGCGTGGCGGACTGCGTGGAAGAGGAGGAGGAGGGGGACACGCTTCCCGAGTCCCTGTCTGACAGCAGAGAGCTGGTGGAGAGCGAGATGCGGGAGCTTCCAGAACATCTCCAGGAGCATGCTGTAGGTAACTGGGCACCAAGCTTGGGTCCTGCCTCCCAGGGCGTCTCACCCTAGGCCAGGCTGGTTTCACACTCGAGAACATCCTCCTCCTGTAGCGCAGTGGCTCCCCAGGCAGGGTAGGGCTCTCGCTGCTCTGCAGGCACACAGCTGCTCTGGAAAGTGGCCGAGCACAGAGACAGCTGTTCAGACCTGTCTCCTGAGTAGAGGGTGGGCTGTGACAAGGGTGAGGCCCTTCTGACAGCCAGCCTTGCCAAGGTTTCTCTAGCTGTAGCCAGGCGCAGTGAGAGTGTGAAGATCTTTGAACTCTGCCCTGGATCCTTGCTAGGGTAAGGATGTGACCCTGAGTAACATGCCCAATGTGTGTGTGCCTGACTCATAGGCTGCATTGTCTGGAGGATTGGTGGTAGACAGGCAGCTCCTACCCACAGTGAGCAGTGCTCTCCTGCCAGCTTTACATCTTTGGTAGTCACATATTTACATATTTATTTTTTAGTAACTAATTTTCAAAATAAATTTGAGAGAGCGAAAGAAAATGGATGTGCCAGGGCTTCCTACCATTGCAAAGGAACTCCAGATGCATGCACCACTTTGTACATCTGGCTTTTTGTAGTTTTGGGGACCCACGCCCGGGCCATCTCTCCAGCTTGGCCTGTTCTTGCATGGGTTTGGTTTTGTGTAGTGGCTGAGAACAATTAGAGGGCTGACAGGATGTCAGCTTGGGTTCCTCTTCAGTGTCATTCACTGGCTTCCTATAAGAGTAGTCAAAGCCCTGTGACAGACTGTGTGTTAGGTGCTCCCCGTGGTCCTGGTGATGGTCTGTGGCTGGAGCTGGGAGCACTCTAGGTGGTCATTCATTAGCTAGGGTTTGACAGGGCCTGCGAGTGGAGCAGCTCTGAGGTCCAATGGCTGACCTGCTCACAGAAACCCAGGTGTGACAAGCGCTGGATGGTTGGATGATCCTCATCAGCCTAGTAGTTAAAAAATACCTGGTAGACGTCACTTCTGAGCTAGTGCAGTGCCCATCACAGAACAAGCCTTGGGGTATTGAGGGGAAGTGACAGTGCAGTTACTGGTATATGAGCACAAAAATAGCCTTAGACCCTGAGCTAGACTGTGCTGATAAAGTCAGCCAAGAATACTGGTTCCTCCTGCTTTGGGAGGTAGTGGCCCCATGGGAAGGGTGGGCTTGCTCCTGACCATGGCAGGTCTGTCTCTATGGAGAACATCTAAAGGCAGGCATGGCTTGCACCAGACAGCCCAGGTCAGCTGACTGGCGCACACGCGCCTGGCTTTACCAGCCTGTGGTCCTGTTCCCACACGCGGGTTGTGACTGTTGCTAGGGGCAGGCAAGTGGGCTGTCTCCATGGTGCAGGGCTGCAGGCAGCATGGCCTCAGCACCCAGGCTGCTGGAGGGGGTGGGGTCTACACCCACGGGGCATGGTGTTGCCAGCCAGACACTGCCCCGCCCTGTGTC
Source organism: Zapus hudsonius (assembly GCA_004024765.1). Classification (NCBI taxonomy): domain Eukaryota; kingdom Metazoa; phylum Chordata; class Mammalia; order Rodentia; family Dipodidae; genus Zapus; species Zapus hudsonius. The sequence goes on from PVHP010029084.1 coordinate 20,066, forward strand.
CTCTCACCTGCCTCTGCTGTGATGACCCATGGTCTCCCATTGTTTCGCAGGTAGAAGACAAAGACACCATTAACAACTTAGACTCATCTGACTTCACCATCCTACAGGTAAATTATGTGTCTCAGTTTTTGAGTCAGTTTAGCCACAGGTTCCGGAAGCCACCCTAGACATTGCTGCCTTTCCTACATTGCTGCCTTTCCTGGCGGCCACGTGAGGTTGGTTTCTCACCAGGAGCTGGAGGACTGTTCCTTCAGACCATGTATTTTGCGCAGACCTGCCTCCTGGCATCTGCCCGTCTCCTCAGAGACCTGAGCTTGGCAGACGCTAGAAGCATCCATGAAATGCTCTGATCCAAATGCTGGCTCAGAAGTGGCTTCAGGGGCTGGGTGGTTGCATGTGTGGAGGATGGAGAGCGAGCATGCTGGAGATTGCGGGTACATCTGTGGTTTTGGAATCTTGGTATCTATGCAGTAAGGGGGCTAGGGGACATAGCCAGATATGCACACAGTGTTTGTCAATGTTCCCTGTGCACCTGCACATAGCCTGGAGGTTACCTTGTTGCTTTCTGGTAAGCCTTCCACCTGGGCCTACTGTGGGATGTCCACTTAGGTGGGGTTGGCAGGGCTCCCACACTTGGGCTTCCCAGGTATTGCAAAGTATGTTAAGGAACCAGGCAAGAGTGTCAAGTGGGCCTCTGTGGGCAGTGGGCAGGATGGAGAGGGGTAAGGGCCACAGTGCCACCACAGTATGGCGGCAGGCCAGGTCCCACTGTGCTCTGCCTGGAGTGTTCTGCTCACACAAACCAGCTTGGATTTCCCCATGGGCTCTTCCTGTGTCTGTCACATAATAGGCCTTAGAAACCGTCCTTGAGCACTGATGGCATGTTCGTAAGTGTGAGGCCCGAGTGCCCATCAGTAACAGTAAAGTGGTCAGCTCCTGCTGTCCCCTGTGTTGTCTGATCAGAAGTCACTGTTAAAACCAGCTGTCTACTGGCTGTGCTGGATGGGGCCTGTGAGCCTGCCATGGACACTGTTAGCACTAGTCTTGGTGCCCAGGGTGGGTGGCTTACACAGGAGACAGACAAGAATAGAGGGCTTGGGGGAAAGGGAGCAGGCTCCTGCAGTGGCCACTAGGGTGCCAAGGTGGAAGAGAAGAGAGTTCGTCTTGAGCCCCGTGGGGCCTGACACTGGTACCCCTGTGTGCTCGGAGGCATCAGTGTGGGAAGGAACCTGGCCTCAGTCATAGTCCTCGTCCTATCTGTGGCTCTGCTGCTGGGTGGCGCTGGGCTCCCTAGGGGCATTGCTGCCAATAGCACCCAAGGCCACCTGATAGCAGCACTGTGGGCCTGAGGAACCTGGATGCCTGAGAAGTGAGCTTCGGGGACATGGCCCTCGGTGGGCAGCTGGTGTTAGGGCAGCCTAAGGCCAAGTGCACAGGCCTGAGTGGGTGTGGGAGTTCTGCTGGAGGGCGGGCGAGCTTGCCCTACTGACTGACCGCCAGCACTGTCGGGAACATGCTTCCTGGAGCTTAGCTGGGTGGGGCCTCAGCTGGCCGGGTGGGACTTTGGTGGTGTCTTTTCGAAGAGTGCGCAGGTACCCTGAGGCAGGGCTGCCACCAAACATCAGGCAAATACTTCAACCTCGAGTTTCAAGGTCTGCGCCAATCCTGGAGACAGGCAGGCCACGTCCGGCTCCTTATCACAGTGCAGGCAGGAAGTGGTCGGGTTCCCTGGTAGTGAAGCACAGTGGCTGGGGTGGATGAGTGAGGCCTTCCAGAGAGGTCCAGGTCTGCAGGTGGGGCCCAAGCCACCCTCTCAGCTCTGTCTTACTTGGACTTTCTGTTGCAGGAAACGGAGGCGCCATCTCTGGAGCCAGGTACTGTTCAATGCAAACCCTAGCGGGCGGGGTCCATCTCCTGGGGAAGTGTCACACTAGTACGCATAGAGCCTCGCAGTGCAGAGCGCCAGGACCACGGAGATTGGAAACCCAGCCGCATCACCAGATCTGTGAGTGGCCCTGTGCTTACTTGGCTTAGACGCCGCAGTGACGAGCCCACACTTGGGCTCGGGCCATAGCCTGGCACCCACCAAGCAGATCTTGTGATCCCGGCAGCGTCTTCAGCGCAGGCAGCGCAGGTAGTGGTAGATAGGGAGCCCCCACAAGCCGCTGGGACATGACTGGACCCCAGAAGACGAGTACCATCCTGTGAAAATGACAAACACCGTCCCTTCTGCACTGCCCATCTCCATGTTGACACCAAGACCTTCTGTTCGTCACGTTGGACTGCTCTTGCTCGCTAACAAAAGTCAAAGAAATCAGTTCAGTGAACTCTGATGCGCGTTCAGTTAAGCATCGGACTTGCAAGCTCAACTCAGAAGTCACATGTACACAGCACAGAATGAAGATGAAGACTCAAGCCTTGGCCAGAAGGTTGTAGGTGAAATTTCTGCCATAGAGTAGAGCCCGCGGTGGGCAGCAGTGGGCGCAGGTAGGGCGCAGGGCGCCATGAGCACGCGGGTTTTCCAATCTCTGTGTAGCTAGCGGTTCTCGGTGTCAGCGTGGCCGCCGCGCCCGCTCCAC
>PVHP010029085.1:0-22649 GCA_004024765.1 Zapus hudsonius
GTGCGGGGCGGGCGGCCTGGGCCCGCAGCCCCGGGCCGAGAGCTGGGGCCGGGTCGCCGCCCGGGGCGGGGGCGGGGGCGGGGCGGACCAGGGCGGGGCGGCCGACGGGTCGGGGATTGGGGGGTCTGAGTCAGGGGAGGGGTCTGGGGGACCCGCGGGAGGGGCGGGGCGCCTCCCCCTATCGATACCCTACGGGTCCCGGAGCGGGCTCCGCGCTGGGATGGGGGTCCCTGGATCGGCTTGCCTGATGGGGTCGGTAAACTCTGGACGCGGTGCGCTGGAGTCTTAGCGGTGGTATTTCTTCGCATGGGGTCGGGTCTGCCTGTGCCTCGGAGACGAGACGCCTACTGTGTGCCTCGGACGGCCTTGCCCTTCGGAAGCGCCTTTAACAGCTCTGCTCTACTGCTCTACTGCAGACCCATCTCCTGTGCGCCACGGGACACCGCTCCTTCACCTTTCTAGACACCCAACCCGGCGGGTCCCTCCTGTCTCGCGCCCCTCCAGGGAGGCCCTGAGAGGGAAAAATGCTTCCCGCCACCCCATTATCACCATCAACTCTGCTCCTGTCCGCTCCCACCCCACCCCCACCAGTCTGAAGCTTGAGAGGAACCTTGAGCCACCTATGTGAAAAGGGAGGCCCAGAAGTCCCTGACAGGACCCACTGCCACTGCCGCCACCTAAAAATCCGCAGACAGCAGGGGTGTGAATACTGTCAGCAGCTTTTCCTACAAAGGAGTAACCCGGCCTTCCTCCCCCACCCCAAGTTCTATTGCGTTTTCCTTGAACAAGTACTTGTGTACTAGGTAAGGCTGGCACCTTATGCTACTGAAAGGGGTGCTGGTGAGAAGGTAGTCTAAGCCTTTCTAAGTCCCCAGTCGCATTGCTTTTCTCCTGGCTGGGGCTTCTGGCACCCCGGAGCCACCACTTTGTTTCTGTGGGAGCAGCCTGAGTAGCAGAGATGCTGAGGACCAGGTACTTAGGAGGAACAGGTGGAGCCATCCATGTAGCACCCAGCTAGAGCCTTCATCCACAGCCTCCTCCATGCCCCTGGGGGGAAGGGCTGCAGAGGTTAGGGTGACCCCAGGAAGCCATCAGGCAAGAAGGAAGCAGGCAGGAACTTGTCAAGCAATACAGCCAGGTTCAGCTTTTTTTTCTGTGGCTCACCTTTCCTACTTTCATGGATAAAAGCAAGCACTGAGCAATATATAGAAGGAAAGAGAGTTTGAAGCTTAACCCTTCTCACCCTTCCTCAGAGAAGTAGACTTCCTGAGCCTACCTGTGATGATTCCCCTTCTTCCTCCTGGGGGTTTCTCTGGCCCACACAGGCCTGGAGGCCAGAACCCTCTACTAGCTCGGCATTGCAGCTCCTTGGCAGAGGTAGGGCTGAGTAGAGTTAGTGTGCTCATGTGGATGGAGGAACGAGTCTCGGACAAACTGGCTGAGCACTTAGACTTTCCCCAGGAGACTTGACTTAACCCCTTACACATACCAGCGGATAATAGTTATAAATATCAGTTCTTGAGTACATGCCTCTGCTAAGGCTTGGCAGCATTGCCTCCTTTCATGGTGGGAAGTGGGCCCACGGTGGGAGCTAGGGTGCTGGATGGGGTGGGGGCTCCAGTGCCCACAGCTAAAGAGATCCCCTTTCCTTACAATGTTCTTGCCTAAGGGCCTGCAGCACGACTTGTCAGCTTCTCTCTGAATTGCTCCAAGCCAACAAAGGCTGTGTCCACCTGATCGTCTTTACCTGGTCCTGTGCATAGTAGTGTTAATGAGAATGGAAAGACTGCAAGGAGACTTCAGGCACCCAGAGAAGGGCCTTCTCCCTACCATGGACACAGCTCTCTGTAAGCACATCTGCAGAACAGAGCCAGAGCAGAATCCAGCTAGGGGCCAGGGTGGCCAGTCATTCCTGAAGTTTGTTACATGGTCCTGGAGTCACAATTTAGAGCCATTCTGGGTCTCTGAACCTTGTCAGAGTTGGGTTGGGAGTAGAGCATCTTGCTCAGACCAGAATTCTGATCCCCACAGAAGGTTCTGAGGGTCCTGGGTTGAAAGTTAATGATCATCGCCCATCCTCTCTTCGTCCTCCCCCCAAGAGGACAAGACTATTCTTGTTCTCCCAGAGAAGGGTCACCAAATTCCTTTACATTTGAAAACTCCCGTGATCTGGACCTTCACCAAGGTCGCTGAGACTTCTCATCTGCCCAAAAGTGTGTTGGGGAGGGGGGAGAGACAGAGACAGACAGATGGGTCACTCCCGCAATAGGCACCGGGTGCACGGGGTGACTGACAGATGCAAATGTTCTGCTGGGCCCCTACAGGCCGCTCTCTCCCTCTCTCCCTCCCTCCCTCTCGGCTCGCTCGCCTCCCGGCCAGCTCCCTCCTTCCTTTATCTTATCAAAGCCCCGTAATTACAATTGCTATTTTGTTTCCTCGAATCTGCAATCAGAGCTCCTGGGCCAGATGAGGGAGCGCCTGTCAACCTGATCGCTGAGTGACAGCCTGGCCACCTTTCCCCGCCGCCCCCACACTCCACAAACACAAACACACACGCACACACTCCCTGGCCTGCAAACACAAACACACTCTACGCCAACACAAACGGCCCGCTCCGCAAACACTCCCTGGCCGGGACGCGCACGCACCCCTCGTCTCTCCCCAGTGCCCTCAAATCCACACCAGGGCCACCCGGCCTGCGCTCTGCGTTCAAAGCGCCGCGGACTCGTCCATAGTTCAAATGCAAATCGCTGAGACCCTTTCGCACCTGGTCTGCGAGCCCCCAGCCCGCCCCCCGTCCTGCTCCTCCTCCAGCGGTCTCCAAACGCCGATGCACCAACGCACGCCTCCACCCCGCCTGCGCTCCTACTGTGCGCTGGGCGTGCAGAAAAAAAGAATGGGTGTCGTGCGAAGGTGTGAGCTGAGAAACGAGAAACCAATTCCCAGTTCGGGGTGCCGCGCAGGGAGGCTGATGTGGATTGGGCCCCCACTGCGGGCAGGAACGTGCTTGGAGACCCCCACCCGCGCCCTCCAGGAAAACAGGCTACAAATACCATGGGAGATCAGGGGATAGACACCAGGGTGGGGCTACTCGCAGGGGGTAGGTGGGTCAGTCTAGGAAGGTGACTTGTCGCTGCACTTTTTCAGTCTTCCTTGCCTGCTTCCACACACATGCCTAGGCATTGAAGCCTGGAGCCAGGAAGGAAAAGCCCAGATCCTCCTCTCTAGCCTGAGGCAATGAACGCCTGTGTGCATCCAAGCTTTCGTGGCTTCTTCCCGCTTTTCCACCTAACATTTGATCACTCAGCTCATTGGTCTAGAGACTACCCAGCTGGTGGAGCAGCACCGCTGCAAGCACTTTAAACCACGCTCACCAGAGGGCGCCAGTTCCACCTTCCCCTCTGGCTAGCGAGCCCAGGACAAGTCCCCTGCACCCTAGCTAACTGGGGTAAAGCACCTGCGACCCTGATCATCCCAACACAGGCAGGAGCAGCTTCTTTTGGTCACAACTTGAGAAAGGGAGGTGGGAAGAACCTGCCCTCCGGTATGTACCGAGGGACTTCCTTCCCTCTCCTCCTTCCTCTCTTCCCTACTTTGTAGCCCCGGCTGGCATCCAACTCCCACTCTTCTTTCTCAGCCTCCTAAGTGTTGGCATAACAGCTTGTGCTACTGCACCTAACTGGGGGACTGTTTTCCCATGCTGTGGGGACACTCTTGAATTCCACCACACCTGCCCCAATATCAGACCCTTGGCTTTATCTATGGGCCCCTCCCCCAAGGCCACTTCAGTTTCTGGGCAGCTGGTGTGAACGGCCTGAGAATCAGCCCTTTCTCTGTCCATCCTCAGCTTGTCTGGCCCCAGGCTGTCTGGAGAGGTAACATTTTGTTTGTTTGTGGGCACTGGTGCTCCCCATTAACACAGCTGCTGAACTGCTGACCCCAGAGCCAGTTGCGTCCACACTCCTCACACTTATCCCTTGCTCTTCCTGGCACAGCAGTCACCGGTCCCTGGAACCACGATTCCAGTCTCACACACCAGGCGGTATGGTTGGGGGCAGGAATCCCTTAGCCCAGGAGTCTGATTCCCAGGGGCTCCTTTCTGCCCCCATATGCCAGGCCACCCGGATTCTGGTTTCCCTGTCACCCAATCTGGCCACTTCCCTCCATCTGGTCTTGGGAATCAGGTTTCTAAGGGCCCAGCTCAGTTCAGCATGCCTGAAAGACCAAAGGAAGAGTAAAGACTGGTCCTCAGCCCACCTCTCATGGGCTGTCTCGGGTGGAGTCCTCTCATGGGGATGCACATTCCTCAGGCTTCTTAAACCTTATCTGCCCCCCTGCCCATCAGCTTGAGTGGTGACAGAGGCCCAGACCCCTTGTTTGGAAGCTGATAACCTCCTGCGACAGCCCTCCCCCACCTGCAGGGACTGAAAACAGGCTGGATGGAGAGGTCCCCCTCTGGCAAGGTAGTCAGGCTTACAGAGGATGGCAGGATCCCACATTTCTCCACCCTCCCCTAGGGCCCAGGACCACCCTTTGTGCTGCCACAGTGCCACCTGGTGGTCCCTAGGGAAATGTCATTTCAACATGAGAAGTCACACAAAATAAGTTGCAAAAAAACAAAACCACAAAAAACCCACACCACTTTATTTAAACCTTTATCTAAAAAATGTAAAAAGTGTAAAAGTGTAAAAAAAAATGTGTTGCTCTGAACTTCAGATACTTGTTTTGGTGAGGTGCTGGAAACTGACACATGCTAGTCAAGAGCCCTCTCTACCCATTAAGCATTCCCAGCTCCAAATACTTTGATCTTTTCTTGTGGGCGGGTGGGGATAGAAGTCAAAAGGTCCTCCCACCCCTACAGAAAAGGGAGCACAACAAGAGGACCCTTCTCTCCCAACATCACCAGCCCAATTCCCTCCCACCCAACAGCCCCTTCCCAGACTCTCCTCTTCAACAGAGAAGAAACACTGAAAATTCTTCAAACTTTTCCAGGAAAATGGTGCGCAGCAGGCAGCTACCCTACCTGAGGAAAGCAAATCAGAGGTCAGTATTTGGGCACACACCTGTGCCTTCTACCCCCTCCCAAACCCCAATGAGAACCCCTCCCCTCCTACTTACCAAAGAGGGCTAGGGCCTGCCCCTGTACTTTTTGGCAGGAAGGATGGGGTGTAAATCAGCTTCCTCATCTTCACTCTCCTCTTCCTCACTCTCCTCGTCTTCAGAAACATCATTGCTTATGGTAACTAAACACTCAAGCAGTAAAGGGAGGAAGGTTAACGCCAAATGCCCTTCACATCATTATGTCACTTATTCGTGCCCTGTGGTGCTAGGCTGGCAGGGAACTGACCTAAAGTTCATGGTCTAGGTGGGAAGAACCTCAGATACTAAATGAGAAAAAGTCAAAGGAAACCAGGCATGGTGGTGCACATCTGCAATCCTAGCATTTGTAAGGCAGAGGCAGGAGTATCAAGTTCAAGGTCACTCTCAGCTATATAGTGAGTTCAAGGCCAGCCTGGACTACCTGAAACGCGGTAGGGATGGAGGAACCAAGGAGCTGTGCAAATTGGGCCAGGTTACATGAAATAGTTATGACAGGCTTTTGTGGGCAGCGTGGCAGGCACACATCTCCCGCACAGCCTGGAAAGCATGCACACCTGGATGGGGGAGGCAGAGGCCAGGGCCGGCCCCTTCGCTCACCAATCTGATGCCGACCGGTGATGCGCACTGGGCCAGACCCCGACTTCAGGCGGAAGGTTACAGGTGGCTGGAGCTGGAAATCGTCCAGACTGAGCTGGAAGACAAGAATGAAGGCTTGATTGACTCCAGGCCCAACCCACCTTCAGTCCCGACGCCGAGGCACGGCGGGGCTCACCATGGGCTGGCAAGACAACTTGAGATTGGCCACGGGGACGGCGATTTCCTGGTGATCATGGTTCCTGGCTACAACCTCCACCACATTGCACTCGTCCTTGGCCCCCTCGGTGAGGCAGAGCTGGGGAGGGGGACACAGCTAAGTGAAGCCATCTTAGCCCGGAGCTCGCGTCCCCCGGGAGGCCCACCCCCGCCAGCCCCTTACCATAGTCAAGGCCAGCACGTGCTCCGTGTCCTCCTCCTCCTCCACCTTGAAGGTGAAGGAGCGGGTGTGGCTGGAGAGCTCGCAGCCTGGAAGAGACAGGGTGAGTACGCGCGGGGTGGCCCCCGACCACCTCGGCCCCCCACGTCGCCCGGCCGCCCCGTGCCTGCCCCCCGCGGCCCCTCGGCAGTACCGAACAAGAAACTATCCACGGTGACCGGCGCCGGGACCCTCAGGGCGCCCCCAGCCCCAGCCCGCCCTCGGCTCTCCTGGCTCAGGAAGGCCAAGGCGGCGGCGGTGCAGGCGGCCATGCTGAGGGCCCGTCGGAAGCCCCGCCCCCGGCACGCACGCGGCCTCAGCCAGTTCCGGCCCCGCCCATTAAAGGAGCCGCAGCGGCGCAGGGCAGCACCCGAACAGCCCGGAGCTTCGAGCTTGGGGCCGCCCACTGGGCTTCCCGGAACCCAGGTCTGTAAAGCCTTCTCATTCCCAGGGTTTAGAGCCTTCCCCAGCTCCCGCCGGCCTCACATCCTCTGTTGAGAGCTCAGAGCAGCAGTTATTTTAAGGTCTTGAGGACTTGGTTTAGTAATGTCCACCCACACCTTCCACCCTGTTAGGTGGACCCACACCCTCTCTCCAGATGGATGGTGTGTCTCTTCCTGGCAAGATGCTGACGTTGGGCAGCTCAGAGCTACTTAGCTTGATGTGGGTTCAACTGCTGCTCCTGGCACACTCGTTTTTTTCTTTTCTAATTTCAAACCAGCTTAGAACATTCTTGCATTTTGGATTCCCTACCTTTTTGGCTTAGGCAAAGCAAACCAAGCGCATCCTATTCTATAAATGGCATAAACCCAGAGACAGCCTTATTCCACATCCAAGTTTCAAACTGTGGCAAAAGGGTGGCTTATTTTAAAACAAGTCTACGTTCCTGAAGAATATGTGGAGGTTAACTGTAACTTGGAACAGCTATGGAGAGAAATACCTGGCTGAAGTTGAGGCATGGGTAGACAGCAGGCACAGACAGAGAGTATTGATACCACACACATTCACTTCAAGTTTTATTTTGCTTCTTGCAGTTCTTCAGATAGTTTTACAGTTCATTTACAGGAACTGAGCTGTGACCCAAACAATTAATGAAATGTCATTCCAACCTTAATAAATATTCATAACCAGAGAAGATAGCATAGCACTTTATCCTGGAGTGATGAAAGTACAGGCCTGGACTTGATTCACAGTTCAGATGTGTGACCAGAAGACCAGCCAAAGTTATTAAAAAGCCAAGATAAAACCAAAGCAACTTGTTTAAAATTCCTGATTCCATATGAAGTTGACTCAATCCATCCACCAGATACTAATGCTGTAACTGTCCACTAGTGCAGGGTATGTAGTGCAAGAGAAAGCAGAGTGCATTGTTAAACATGCTGAAATGATATCTAGTAGGGATTCTTCCCTTCACCTCAGCCTTCAAAAACACAACCTTGCCTTCAGTTTTCTAACATACCACATTAATCAGTTAAAAGGATTCTTTCCTCATTCTCATTCAGCACACACCTAGGCCTCAGTTGAGTCACTAGGTACCACTAGGTATAATGCTAAATTTAAGACTATCAAAGCTCACAATGGTTCTAAGGAGGAAATGTTTCAAGTTTCCTTCTTAGTCCTTCTCCCCTCTCAAAGTTACAACAAAGCTGATACAAAACTGCAGGGAAGCAAGGTAACAAAAATATAGCTAGGAATCTATGAAGAAGCTAGCCAACCATGATGAAAAAAAAAAAATGAATCCTGCAGAGATTACCTGTCAGCTTCATGCTCAGGACCCTTAAAAACACCAAATCTAAATTAAAATACATAGTTTTCAGAATCTGCGATTAAAAGAAAAAGTAATCATAAATCATTGATAAAGTGTGCTCATTCTTTTAAAAATTAGATACAAACATGCAAGAATTAAAGACTGATTGAATTAAAGCAGTAGTAACAGGTACTGAGATTAAATGACAATTCATCTAAGGGCAAAAGAGAACAATCAGTTCCTTTGCCCTACTTGACAGCGACATCAAAACTAACATTTCACATGCTGATCTGCTATTGAGGTTGATTTCCAGAAGTGACTGCACTTTCCAACAGATTTGAGTCCTATACAAAATTAGGCACTCATACCCAAAATGGTCATGGCCTAACCCTATGTGGGAGGCACTTTAAAAATAAAGTTTTATGAAGAAAAAACAAAATCTACCTTGCATGTATTTACATTATTGGAGGTGCCATCCCTAAACCAACGCCTTTCGTTTTCAAAAGGAAAAAAAAATTACAAAACCAGTAAATAAAAATAGTCAAGTTACAGCTAGTTTATATACAAAGAAATTTACAAGTTTGTCAATTTTAGGCTTTACCATAAACAAATGCACATTTGTCCCTACAAAGCACAACATGCCCGAACCAATAGTACTATAGGAGACAATTAGCCATAGCTTTATAAAAAGCAGAAAAATTGCCCTAAATCAAAATTTATTTAGCTTAAGATAATGCCAAAACCATCCACTGAGAAAATCCACCCTGAAGCCTCTGAAATCCACTAAATCTATCTCATCTCTGCCATGTCTCCAACAATAAGAGACATTTCATTCTGTAAACCAAGGAAGGTAACAGAAATAATTCTCATTACTCTTAGGTGAGAAATGCAACCACACTGGATGCAGAAAACAGTGCTGACTGTATTTATTGAAGACCCACTTCCCTATAAAGCCCAGGTAAGAGGTCTTGGCACCTATCACAAGACCTAAAAGAGGGGCAACACATCTGTTTACACAGGATTTGTAACACTACTATCTTCTTCCAACCAGTGAGCAGTTTGAAGGAGTGATGGGTGAGTTTTACACAGGCATGTGTCCAATTCAATCGGCTGATTTGTGGCTGCTCCAGAGGCTGAACTGTGTGAAGACCTCAACCGCCAACCACAAGGTGGAGTTAAGAGACTTTTAACAGTTCATAGTGCCAGTGAACATCACAGGCTCCGGCCAAGTATAACCACATCCTTTGGAAATCCTTCCATCTTTGCAATTTCAAAACAGCCTAACTTGCTGTAAAATTCCAGAATTCTTTTATCATCAGGTCTCACTTCACAGAAAGCCCCCCTGGAGCCTAGAAGAAAAAAAGTTGAAAAATATGTCATTCTATTAACAAAGGTATGGATATTAATTATAAATGATACCATTTAATCAGTCTCTAAATTTCCTATCACAATTTTAAAAGATATTTATTTGCAGGCAGAGAGACAGAGAAAGAATAGGTACATCAAGGGCCTCCAGCCACTGTAGACAAACTCTGGTAGATGAATTCCAGACACATGCACCACTTTTTCCATCTGACTTTACATGAGTATGGGGGAATTGAACCCAGGTTACTGAGCTTTGCAGGCAAGCACCATAACCACTGATTAATCTCTCCAGTCCCCATATCTCAACTTTTATGACTATGTTTTTTTGTGGTGCTAAGGATCAAATTTAGGCCTCTGACATGGTTAAGCAAGCTTTATCACTGAGCTTGCTTAAAATCCCTGCAGTTTTTAAATTTCATATGATTATTAGGATACTTCTGTTCAAAACATACAAAGTACTGTTATTTAAGGTCCTATGGGGTAGAGCCTATTATTACACCCTAGGTTGCAAGCCAATATATGTAGAATGCTATATATTCCTGACTTACTTCACATTGTGTGACTCAGCTCTAAGGACACACTGAGAATTATCCTCTAAGTTAATTTAATTATTCCATAAAGTAAACACCAACTCAATGATATCTAGGTGCAACAAGAAGTGGCATTCTTCCATAGGAACAACTCTGGCTAGGTAGCCATGGTGGTAACTGGCCTGTAATCCTAGCTACTCTAGAGACTAAGGCAGGAGGATATACAACTTTAAGGACTAAGTATGAGTGCAAGGCCAGTCTGGGAAATTATCAAGACCTGGTCTCAAAATGGAAACTAGGGCTAGGCTGTAGGTGAATTGGTAGCGTGCTTGCTTAGCATGTATGAAGCCCTGGGTTAGATATTTAGCACCACATAAACCAGGCATGGCAGAACAGAACCATAATCCCAGCACTCAGTCAGTTCAAGGTCATTCTCAACAATACAGCAAGTCAAAATCAGCCTGGGCTACATGAGACCCAGTCATTAATTAATTAACTGGATAAATATGAAAAAATGAGGAAGCCAGGTATGATGGCACACACCTTTAATCCCAACACTTAGGAGGCAGAGGTAGGATTGCCATGAGTTTGAGGCCAGCCTCAATTACAGAGTAAGTGCTAGTTCAGTGTAAATTAGAGAGCCTACCTTGGGGGAAAAAAAAATTCCAGATGCATGCGCCACTTTGTGCATCTGGTTTTATGTGAGTACTAGGGAATCAAACCCAAGTTATTAGGATTTGCAAGAAAGTATCTTAACCACTGAGCCATCTCTCCAGCCCAGTATTTTTTTTATATATTTCATTTATTCATTTTCAAGCAGAGAGAGAGAGAGAGAGAGAGAGAGAGAGAGAGAGAGAGAGAGAGAGCGCATGCGCGCGCACCAGGGCCACCCCCTTGTGGGTCTGACATATGTGGGTCCTGGGGAATTGAACCCAGGGCCTTAGGCACCAGAGGCAAGTGCCTTAACCACTGAGCCATCTCTCCAGCCCCAGCCCAGTATTTTTTTTTAAATGAAAACTTAAAAAAAAAGGAGGGGTGGCTAGGTAGCTCAATAGCTGCCTACTAAGGCCCTACACGTTCAATTGCCAGTGCTGCAAAGTATGAACAAAACAACTCTTTTTCCCTACCCAGTACCAGAGACAAAACTAGGACTTTGTATGTTACCACTGAGACACATCAGCAGACATCCTCATCCATACAAATTACTTTTGTATGGCCCATGTGTTAAACTTTTTTTCCAAGACATAGTCTCATAACTATATCCTTGAGCTAGCTTGTAATCCCCTTGCCTCAGCCTCCCAAGTGAGTTACAGGAATGTACCACCAGGTTTAGTCCTAAAATTTTTACATTAAAAAAAAAATTTTTTTAAACTATGCAGGGCTAGAGATAGCTCAGTGGTTAAAAGTGCTTGCTTGCAAAGTCTGCCTACCCAGTACCTACATACAGCCAGATGCAAAGTAGCGCATGTATTAGTTTACAGTGGCAAAGAGCTCATTCTCTCTCCTCTTAAACACACAGAGAGAGAGAGAGAGAGAGAGAGAGAGAGAGAGAGAGAGAGAGAGAGAGAGAAGAAGAAGAAGAAGAAGAAGAAGCAGAAGCCAGCTAGGACTAAACATCTTTAATCCCAGCACTCATTCAGGAGGCTGAGGTAGGAGGATCATGAGTTCGAGGCCACTCTTACGACTACGTAAGTGAATTCCAGGTCCAGGTCACCCTGGGCTAAAGAGAGAACAAAAACAACAAAAAAGTTGAATAATTAAACAATTTATAGTCCTTCCTAAATAATGTAAACTCTATAATAAATAAGCACTTACCATTAGCCTTCAGTGAAGATAGCAGGCAAGCCATCATGCTTTTGGCCACACTTGGGTCAGTTACTTTTTTGTGAATATCCATCTTTATCAGAGAAGGGAAATTGGCAAGGAAAGTTTCTGGCAATACTTCCTGTTCTTCATGGAAACTCAGCATTATTTTCTGGAAAAAATAGAATCATTTAACTTTCAAGTGTCTCCAGCCCATATACATAAACATACATATATTTATAATTTACATATATAATCTCCCAGAACTCAGCACAGAAAGGAAAGTAATATTCAATATTTAGTTTTTCCCACCACAATAGAACTAATTAGCTTGCAAATCTAGATGAAGCATTTTCACTTTGAAAGCGTTTAGCTACCCAGGCATGGTGGTGCTTGCCTTTAATGCCAGCACAAAAGATATATAAGATAAAATCAGTTGAGAAAGCATTGAGACCTTTTACTATGCTATTTTAATGACTGCCTTTAATCCCAGCACTGAGGAGACAGAGGTAGGAGGATCGCTGAGGCTACCCTGAGACTACATAGTGAATTCAGAGAAAGACCTTATGTCTAAATAAATAAATAAATAATTGTGTAATTCTAAACTAGTGTATTACCTCAGCCTCTGAGAGTTCTTTATCACCATTTGGCTTGGTATACTTCTCCTGCATGAAGGGGATCCAGGAAATTTGACATTTTTTAATGAATGGAGTCACATCTACAGTGCCCAAGGCATAACCGCATATGCCATCTTCATCTTCTAAGACAAAACAATAATCTAGGCTTAGGGAGAGCAGCCCTCCTACTAACCTGCTCAGATAAAAGAAACCAAAAGTGAGATTCTCAGTTACTATCAAAGTCATATAAACTCTCAATGTACTTCAATAATTACTTTAAGAAATTACCTTTGGTGTATATATTAAAAAAAAAAAAAAAAAAGGAAACGTATACACACTGATTTTCAAATTTTACTAAGACTAACCTGGAAAACAAAAGATTTCTTTCAGGTCAATACCTCCCCCTCAACCTGATAAAGCTGCTATAACATGTTTACACCACTTGAAAAAGTCATTACATACTTGTCTCCAATAAGGTCAGGCTGACTTTGAAAAGGTAAACCCACTCCATCATCATACATTTCTCTGCAAATCTTGTACACAGAGGCCTGAAAACACAATATAGTTAGGCAACACATCAAGAAAAGTGTCAAAAGCAAATAAATAATAAGAAGCCAGTTAGAGGTCAGCCTAGGCTACAGACTCATAATCTCAAAAAGCTTCTAAGTCAGTCTGGGGAGGGAATAACAAAGTATGTGGTCAGGAGTATTACCTCTAAGAAAAATAAATAAATATCACTTCTGCTTATATTGGCAGGGTGCACAGCTCAGTAGTAGAGTGCTTCCTAGCATATGCAACGCCGAAGTTTAGGTTCTCAGCACTAAAACTTCACTGAGATTTAGTCATTGGATCACATCTATAAAACCAGTGAAAAATAGCATGTTTTTAATAAACATGGAAAACTTTGCAGGAGATGATTTCTGTTATTACGTCCTGGACTCTTGAGACAGGGTCTCTTTATGTAGCACAGGCTGACCTCAAACTCTAGATCTGGCCTTAGCATCTTCAATGCTAGAATTAAATGCATTGGTAACAGGATCCATTCATTACCTTCGATAACCTAACAGTTCTACAAGGCTTTAAACCTGTTACTGTCTATACAAAGGCTTGTCTTTTTTTATATAGTTGATCACTAGCTGGTAGGTACTTTACAATTAAAAAATATGGAGAATTTATATGTAGGTCAATAACAACTCATTTAGACACAGTAACAGTTTTGCAGTTCCAATTCTGAATTTATTTGCCATGTTATTTGAATATATTTTTGACAGACTCATACTCAGACTGGCCTTGAACTAGCAGCAATTCTTGCCTTTAGCCTCCCAAATGCTAGGATGATAAAATGTAACAACCACACCCAGCTGTTAAATTTGACTTTTCATGATGCTAGTAGAACCCAGGGCCTGGTGCATGCCAAGTAAATCTGCCACTGAGCTACACCTTCCCCCCAATTTTGGTTTTATTATATGCTTTTGCAAGCAAGCACCTGTAACAGCTAAGCCATCTTCCCTGCCCCCCCAACCTTTTTTTTGAGGTAGATCTCTCTGTTCATTGCTGTTTTCTGCCAGGCTAGCTGCTCTGTAAGCTTTAGGATTTACCTGTCTCCACTTCACTTCTTGCAATTGGGCATACAGGGATTACAGACGCTAGTACTACACATCTGACTTAATATGGGCTCTGAGGATCCAAAGTCATGTTGTTAGGCTTGTGCAGAAAGCACTTTTACCCACTGAACCATCTCCCTATTTGACTTTGTATTTTATTAATTTATTTTATTCATTTACTTGGTTTTTTGAGGTAGCCCAGGCTGACCTGCAATTCACTATATAGTCTCAGGGTAGTCTTGAACTTCACAGCAATCCCACCTCTTACAGGTGTGTGCCACCATGCCTGGCTCCATTTCACTGTTTCCTTCCCTTCCCTTTTCTTCTTTCTTTCTTCTTTTTGGTTTTTCAAGGTAGGATGTTGTTCTAGCTCAGGCTGACCTGCAACTCAGTATACAGTCCCAGGCTGGCCTCTGACTCAGGGCAATCCTACTTCTGCCTCCTGAGTGCTGGGGTTAAAAGCATGCACTACCACGCATGGCTCCTTTTACTTTTTAGATGGGTGCATTTTTATTACTGGGGACTGAACCTTAGGACATGATAATGCTAGGCAAACACTCTAACCACTAAGCTCATAACTCAGCCCTCATTTGACTTTAAGTATAAGTGGGTATTAATACACGTGGACACCAGAGGTCGACATCAGATACCTTCAAGAGCTCTCTAACTTTCTTGAGAAAGGATCTCTCACTGAGCCTGGAGTTCACAAATTCAACTAGTCAACAAGTCCTAGAGATGCTCCTGTCCCTGACTATCCAGCACTGGGGTTAAGAGGCATGAACCACTGTGCCTGGCATTTTGCAAAGGTCCTAGGGATCTAAACTCAGACCCTCATGCTTGCAAGAAGTGTTTTTACCCACTGAGCCATTTTTTCAGCCCTCCTTTGGCTTTTTAAGAGAGGAGTTAAGCCGGGCGTGGTGGCGCACGCCTTTAGCCTTTAATCCCAGCACTTGGGAGGCAGAGGTAGGAGTTCAAGGCCACCCTGAGACTACATAGTGAATTCCAGGTCAGCCTGGGCTAGAGTGAGACCCTAACCTGAAAAACCAAAAAAAAAAAAAAAAAAAAAAAAAAAAAGTTAAAAGATTCAGCATATTAAAAGTCCTTAAAAAAAAAAGTCCTTAAGAAGTTAAACTCCCTAGGGCTCATGTTTCCTCCTACATTCCTTCCTCAGTTGGCTTTTGTTTTTCTGAAGCAGAGTCTCACTCTAGGCCAAGCAGACCTAGAATTCATCCAGGTTGAACTTAAAATTCACACAGCAATCCTACTATCTCTGTCTCCCGTTGAGACATAAACGCATATGCCACCATGCCCAGATTCTCAGTTGGTCTTTTAAGGGCTGAGTCTTGATTTTTAATCAAGTTTTAATTTTAAATGCCACCTCACCCTGCCAGGTCTGTTATTCAAAGCTTGGTCCCCAGCTGATGTTGCTACTGAGAAGTGATAGAAAACCCAGGAACGAAGGCCTTGTTGGAAGTAGGTCACTTGGAACATGCCTTTGAAGGGTACATTTTATCCCAGAGCCCTGACTCTCTGCTTCCTGATAAGCCATGCAGCCTTTGAAGGGTACATTTTATCCCAGAGCCCTGACTCTCTGCTTCCTGATAGCCATGCAGTGAGCAGCTTTGTTCTGCTATGCCATGTTACCATGATATACTGGCACATCACAACAGGCCCCAGAGCAATGAAGCCAGCTGGCCACAAATTGCAATCTCTATAACCATAAGCCAAAAGAAACACATCTTTCTTTTAAGCTGATTTCACTAGATATTGTGGTACAGCATCAGAAGCCTGGTTTAACACAGGGTTGCAGCATGGTGGTAGAGCTTGCCTAGAATTCACAGGCCTTGTGTTTGATCCTTAGGATGAGAGAGAAAAAGGGAAGGAATGAACATTTTATTTTAAGACATGGAAGATATTCTTTTAATCAATTTTAACCAGAGTTCAAATGAAAGTTAAGTGCACACATAATCACATACAAAGTTAATAGATAATTACCTCATCTTTAGGAAAATATGGTCTGATAGTATAAACTTTGGAGGTAGGAGTCAGTGGGGGTGGTTGAAAAAAGAGATCATTTGCTCCATCAATAGGCAGCAAACGCTGTAGAAGGGAAAAAAGGAGACTGATTAGTATTGGGAAGATATCTATTTCTTTAATTGAGTGTGCACTGCAGATTACCAACTTAACATTAACTGGCTACTGCAGGCAGACCTAAAGAAGAGGGGTATACTATGCTTTACTAATACAAATACCTCTGCTCAGGGAGGGAGGGTTTCTGAATAGAAATTACCCAAATTGACTTACACAGCTTTAATGGAATACTAATAGAAATTTAAATTTACAATAAAAACAAAAACTATTCCAAATTTTATGACATGTATGTTTGTTTTAAAAACCATTTTACATAGACCATCTTTCTACTACAAGATGGCAGAACAGAATGTCAGGAGGAGAGGTTTGGTCTGAAGAGGGTTATCTGTCCAGGAGACGCTTTATCCCCAAAGCAATGCGCTTCAGTTTGCTGTGCGCAGCAGAGCACCTGTTGGGGGGAGAAAAGTAGAGCACCTGAAAAGTCCATGAACAAATTTCAACAGCAAAAGCATAAGCCGTGTTCAGATTTTCACTAACAGAGGAGTTTTTTCCCCTCTAAGCCCTTTACCATTCAATTGCATAATGGGTATCTTTCTTGCTCATGGAGTTTCCACTGGCAGACAAGCATGCGCGCATTGTGCATTGCGGGCGCAGATTTTAATGCTGTGCGACCTGCAAAGAAACAATGTGAAGTGTACACCTAGAGCCGCTGCGCTTCGCAGGCGCGGGGGGATTGGCAGCATCTCCTTCAGAAATTACTGTGAAAGAGGAGGAAAATTTGATTTAAAATCCAGCTATGTGACTAAATTGAATTTGGGACTAGAAAGCCTTCGGCAGACCAATCCTTCCAGCCATCTGATGCGCAACATAAGGTTTCTCATAAAACAAAGAAAATGTCAATTCAGTTGTGAATTCATATTGATACCTGGAACTCTCCTGCTAGACCACCTCTAAAGGCCCAGGGTTCTTGGTCTCCAATTAAGAACTGTGCTGAAGAATGACTACGACACCCTGTTGAGATCAGATCCAAGCGGAGAACGTTACGAGAAAGGGGATTTCCTGGGGTCTCAAATGTCCAACAAACTAACAAATACTTTGTGGAAATAGCTCTCTAACAATAATAATCCAGGGCTTCAGGGCAAGGCTGTGATAATAATTATTTCTTAAAATTTATACTGGCATTTCAATACTTATGTTCTTTCCTCTGGTTAATGAAATACACTGTTACTAGTTCTTATTGGAAGAAAAACAAGTCTCAAATTTTTTCTGGGTAGTTTTATATTCCTTAGCTTCAGCTATATAAATCAAGCTTGCTCTATCATGAAAACTGAAGAGAATGAGTCAGATGAGATACTTTATTATCACAGCCCATGAAGGAATTAAACCTATCTGAAGTCACATTTTACATTCTGAGGAAGGGTACAGGAAAAGGGAAAGGGGAGAGGGTAATCTTGTCAGAAAACTCAGGTCAGCAGAAATTAACAAAATGAAAAATAAAATCTTTTTTTTTGGTGTACACAATCTGAATTCAGACATAGCCAGTTATGTCACAAGTGACAGGCTCTGAGACCTAAGGAGCCTTGTTCACATTAATGTGTGAACAAGGACAATGTGAATTCAGACATGACCAGTTATGATACCAGTCTGACAAGCTCTAAGAACTGAGGAGAGCCAATTAATGCTTCTGATTTGTCCAGAGTTAAACCATAATGTTTCCTTGAAGTATGATAGCACTGGTGCCTCTGATCAGCCAAGTATCATCTTTGCACTGAACAGGTGCCATGAAATCACAGGCTGCGAGTCACCACTTACCCAACCTCAGTTAATAAAACTAAAAATTAAGACAGAATTCAGGACAAATTTTTGAAAACCAAATAAAAATCACCTGCCTAGTCTTCTGACAAGATATAGCAGCGCAATATAGTTCTTTTCCATTGGAAGACAGCATTCTACCTCCTGTTCAAGTTAACAGTCTCATCAGTATAAGATATATATAGTGTGCTAGTCAGACAGTCCCAAAGCAAACCAAATTTTTTTGTTGACAATTAATGACCATTAAGAGATCATGTCTGGGTTTGTTGTATTTTAAGGGTAGGGGTATTTTAAAAAACACAGTATATAGTATTTTTAAAAAATATGAAATGGGTCAAAATTTAGACTATTTATAAAGAGAACTTGTCCCATTTCATAATTCAGTGTGATTTACACTGTAGGAAGAAACTATACTTCTTA
Source organism: Zapus hudsonius (assembly GCA_004024765.1). Classification (NCBI taxonomy): domain Eukaryota; kingdom Metazoa; phylum Chordata; class Mammalia; order Rodentia; family Dipodidae; genus Zapus; species Zapus hudsonius. The sequence goes on from PVHP010029085.1 coordinate 18,102, forward strand.
AACTTTAAAATCAGCCAATTTCCCCTTCCCCCTTCTTTGAGACTACAACATAACTAGCACTTCAAACTATTACAATCAAAAAGCTGCATATACGAAGAGCTGTGTAAATGAAAACATGGTTAATGCCTTAGTCGCTGCGCAAACGTGACTTCAGTTCATGCCTACTGCCTTAATTCTACCTGAGCTACCTCACAGATAGAACCTTTCAATTTAAACTAATTAATCATGACGCGCTGTGAACATCTGTCGCTGTCCATCCAATAGTAGTAGACACTTGTGCTGAGGATTCTCCCATCTGTACACAATGGGGAAGAAGATAATAGAAGCCGTTAGTAATCAAAAGTACTGCATAGCCACATTCTTTAAAGGACTGAATGCCAGCTGGAATGGAGACAGGAGAAAACAAAGGATCCTAATCATTAGTCCCATGGAATTACTATAGAATCATGAAGATACTTTCCCTCTCATGAGCACAGCATATAGCCAAGATGATTATTAACTTCTAAGAGGCTCTGACCTTGAGACTGTACAAATTGGGAAAATTGCCCCCATACAGCAATACAGAAATACAGAGATAGTATGAGAATAAAAAAGAACAATACTGTATAACCCGAAATTTAATTTTTAATAATTCTTAAATTTCATTTTAGTACTGGGGATGAAATCCATAAATATCAATTAAGTGATATATTCAAGCTCAATAATCTGGATTTTAGGTTCAAAGTTGTTAGGGGCCTTTGAAACCAATATAAGGATTAATTTTAACTCCCTGGCTAGGAGCACTGAAGGCAAATGCTTTCATCCAACAACCAATAAAAGTTTTTCCTGAACCTAAAAGAGATGTCTGCTATCCACAAGTTATCCTAGAGCCTTTGAACAAGAGGGATAAGAGTCTTCTACTGTTATACTAATATATGTAAGAACCACAGACAGTTGTGCATTTTCCAATAGGAAAATCAGAGACTATTATTTTTAACATTCAAGAGCCCAAAGGCATACGGGCAGAAAAGGAGAGCTCTCACTAGTCAGCAGCTCACTGTGTATTTCACAACTGAGACCAGGAAACCAATCATAGCACTTGTGACTACTATGAAAATTATGACATGTCAGTCAGCTTTGCTGCCTGCTGTGTGCTGTATATAAATCCATTACGTATTTCTTACAGCTGGATTGAAAACCTGAAAATGAAATGAGGTCCCTGGAGAAACTTGGCCATGCTGGTGCTTTTTACCAAGTTTGAGAATTTCCAAAACAAAAACAACAAAAAATTCAGTTTTCAAAGCATACAAAAGTCCATTGAATGAAGCAGCTTTAGGAGAATATAATTTTCATCCCCTGCTAAAACCAATTACTTGGTAGGGGGACAGAGAAAAAGTTATGTGAATACCAAGCAGCACCAGAATAGCCTTGCACTAAAGCTCGCATGCGCACAGGGCTTGGAGGATGGCTTCCTCTTACCAGGCCCCTGGGGTCACTGCAGCAGCTGTTCTATTAAACAGAGAATCAAGACACAGCAAGCAGCAGAAAGCTTCTAGTGTCACATTTCATAGAGTTTATCTCCAAATCAGGCAAGGGTGGTATCCAGGGTTCCATCCAGGAAGCATTCAGTCAGAGCAAGTTAAAGTCAGTACTCTCTAACATATTTTCAAGATATTTATGATGAATTAGCCCAAGGGAGAAAAATTAACATGTTCAATGTAATTACTAAGACTTGCATCTTAAATCTTAAACAATATCTACCTCTGAATGAAACCTAAGCAAAGAACTGAAAAAAAGATTTGGAAATTGGCCAATTCTCTTTATGTATTTCTCCCTATGGGATAATTTTTTTAAGGACAATATAGATAGATAGATAGATATATATATATATAATTTTTCTGGTGCACCTACCTAACCACTGTACAAAAGACTTCACCATAGACATGATACTCTTAATATCCCAAACATAGGAGTACATGTCATAAAGGATTGTCCTGTTGGCACAATTGGAAAGCCGGGTGAACATTCCCATCACGAGCCCACACATCTCTTCGAACTTGGCTGCTCGTGACCTCCATTCTTCAATCTATTGAGGATCAAAAAAAACTTTTTTAATTTTAACTTTAAACATTAATGAATCAATGGCTTAAACTCTAAGCAATTAAACAGCTTGTCTCTCCAGCTGGAGAGATGGCTCAGCAGTTAAAAGTACTTGCTTGCAAAGCCTAGCAAGCCAGGGTTCAGTTCCCCAGTACCCATGTAAAAGCCAGATGCACAAATTGGTGCATGTGTCTGAAGTTTGCAGTTGTTTAGTGCTTTTCTCTCTCTCTCTCTCTCTCTCTCAAAAATATAAAAAAGTATTTGAGAGCCGGGTGTGGTGGCGCACGCCTTTAATCCCAGCACTCAGGAGGCAGAGGTAGGAGGATCGTCATGAGTTCAAGGCCACCCTGAGACTAGAGTGAATTCCAGGTCAGCCTGGACTAGAGTGAGACCCTACCTCGAAAAACCAAAAGTATTTGAAAAGTAGTATCTCCCCAATCTGACAAATATACCTTTATTTTTATTTCATTTTTTTTCGAGTGCTGGGATTAAAGGTGTGCGCCACCACGCCTGGTAATATACCTTTATTAACACTTACTTTCCTTCATTTCTAACTGGAAAGTCAAACTAAGGAACCAAAGGTAGCAGACTTAAGAGTCCACATTCACTTTAAAGCACAGAAGCTAAAATGTGACGAACATTCTGCCAGTTACCAGTATACTCTCTAAGAATCTTCTCAGAGGCATGGCTACGGGGAGAAAAGTAAACAGCATTTTATATAACCCAAGCTTGCTGCAAACTCAGTATGTAGCAGAGAATGAATCTGGCAGGTCCTCCTGCCTCTACCTCCCAACTGCTGGGATCACAGGCATGCACCAGCCACCACACCTAGCATAAGCAGATGCTTTGTTATACCAGGTGTGGTAGTAATCTCACTACTAATGAAACTGGGGCAGGAAGACGACCATGAGTTTGAGGCCAACCTGGGCTACAGGAGTTCTAGGAAAGGCCGAGTTATACAGTGAGAATCTGTTTCAAAACAAAACGAAAACATGGCTCAGCAGTTAGAGGCCCTTGTTTGCAAAGCCAGGTTCAATTCCCCAATACCTATGTAAAGCAAGAGGAAAGTGGCACAAGCATTTGGAGATCATTTACAGAGGCAAAAGACCTTGGAGATTTCATTCTCTCCCTTTCTCTGTCCCTCTCTCCCCTCATAAACTTAAAAAGGGAAAAAGATTTAAATATTTTTTTATTTATTTGAGAGAGAATGGGCCCATCAGAGCTTCTTGCCTTTGTAAACTAATTTCAGATACATGCACCACATTGTACATCTGGCTTTATGTGGATACTAGGGAACAAAACCCAGGACAGTAGGCACAGCAAACAAGCACCTTTAACTAAGCCATTTTCCCAGCCTAACCCTAACTTTATGCAATTACTTAATTACATAACTCTCCTCCAGCTGGGCTTGGCAGTTTACACCTGTAATCCCAGCACTTGGGAGCCCGAGGCCAGCTTGGTCAAAAACAAAGCAAGTTCTATGTCAGCCTGGGCTATAGTGGAAGACTAAATAAATTTGATCTCCTCGATCTCAGTAGCATGGGTATGAGGAACCTCTGAAGTACACTAAGCAAACTCACTTTCTCAGAATCTTTTCCTTTGCAGTTGACACTGACAACACTGCTGTTTGCACGAAGCCACTGGAATTCCCGTAACATCTGTGCTCCTTTGGGTCCATGCTCATAAGGAAGGTAGAATAGATCAGCAAGTAACTGCAAATCCTCTAAGGTTACTGGCTCTGCAGTATACAAAGGCTTTTCATTTGGTCCCGGCACAAACTGCTCCTTATTAGTCTGCTCATCAGTCTGCATAGGAGCAATGTCATTAATGCAATCTTCTTGCATGGACATCTCTGGGGATTTTGATTCGGCTAGGCTCTCCTTATCCGTATCCATTGGCTTCAATTCCTCTGCCATTTTAGCCTCAACAATTTCAGTTAGAATTTGACTATCGTTCTTGTGGTCTGGTTCTTCTTGTTTTTCTACTACCATGTCCATGGGTTCTTCATCTGGCTGCTTCTTTTCTTCTTCCTTGGTCAGAGCTGAAGATTCACTGCTCAGAGCTGCTCCCTGGCTCATAATGGGCTCCTGATAAACTGTTGTAACTACAGTTGTGGCATTTAAAGAGGGTGCTGCAACTAAAGGAGTCCCATCAACCACATTTGCTTTAGCTCCACTGTGTGCAACTTGCCTACCTACCAAGCCAGGAGGGAGGAAAGGCAAAGAGATAATCAGAATTAGAAACAACAAATTAGACATAGAAAAATGTTATTTTCTTGTCATCCTATTTGTGTTTAGAATCTCAACTAGGATTCCAAATGCAGCTGGGCACAATGATTCATACATATAAGCCTAGCACTCTGGAGGAAGAACACTGAGTTTGAGGCCAAACTGGGGTTACTGAGTGAGCTCCAAGTCAGCCTGGGTTAGAGTGAGATGCTACCTCAAAAAAAAAGAAAAAAAAAAAAAA
>PVHP010029086.1:0-22713 GCA_004024765.1 Zapus hudsonius
CTAGCTCAGGCTGACCTTGAACTCACTCTTTAGTCCCAGACTGGCCTCCAACTCACAGCAAACCTCCTACATCTGCCTCCCTAGTGCTAGAAATCTATTTTAATGAAATCAATCACATTTTTCCAAGTTGTTTGCTAGAGTTTGGTCAGGTAACATTGATTTTGTCAGAGATCACTGAGATAAAGGTTTTCATCTAAACAATGTCTCATCTACACAATTAGCACTAGGAAGCGATTAGTCCTTCACATTTACACCTGTAGTTTTCATGGGATTGCCTAGCACATCAGATTCTAAATAGCAACAATAACAACCAATCCCTTAAAAATACACTAAATGATTGGTGCTGATGTCAGGACTTTAGATGGAATGGTTTGATGCCTTTCTTGACAATATCCTGTAATTATACTGAAACAATCGTCTAGATTTCAGAGAAGTTGCATGTTATCAGTTGTAATTTCTCTTCAGTTGGATTTTCAATCTTTTAAAATTAATTGGCATGTTTAGTAAATTGTAGAAAATTTAAAAAAATATACATTTGAAAAATTAGCTTTTGGAGTTTCCTCATACAAATGATTTCACTTTTTAACTTGCGGCAATACTGCAAGTTATAAATACAAGTGAGTTTTATCTTAAAGCAAAATGCAATAAGGTAGCCTTAATTGAAATCAAAGTTTTATCACGAGACTTAGAGGAAGCAAACATTTAAAATTATTTTTAAAATTACTTTATAGTTTGAGGTATTTTTAATTGCCTGGAATTGAAGTTGTACTAACTTTCCAACCAACATCAACTGAAGGCAGAGGCTATTGGCCTAATTGTGTGTCTAGTATACAAAGAAAAAAGGAGATGCATGAATTTGAGGATGGAGGGACATTTAATTATCAAGATTTAAGATATAGCTTTCTCTGTAAAAATTTGAGAAATAAAAATATGAATCCAATGAAATCCCAGGGGGTACTTTTTATGCCATGCTTAGTAACTTCTACCATTCATTAAATGCAATTTATAGTTCAGTTTACAGCCCACATTCTTATGTAAATTTAGGCTTTTGTTTCAAGTGAAACAAGTTAATTTTCTGTGAATTCTAGTGGCATTTATTGCTCTGCATGGGTATGAAATTTACAATAGACCATCAAAGCTTTCTTTTCACTAGAGTTTATAATGATAACCACACTACCAATAAAAAACCCAATGCTACAGCAATAAGTCCTAAACAAAAGTGGTAATTTTAATATGTAGATCAAAAAATGATTCATGAATTGTAGAGAAAATTTGGGTTCAACCAGAACTATACATATTTGGTACTACTTGCCTCTCCATCAAAATAAGAAATGGAGACATTAAGGAATGTGCCACTCTAAGTAAGAATGCAGAAATTATAAATCAGCATTAAAAGGGAACACGAAAAAATAGAAACATCAGCTTGAAACATCAGAAAAGCAACATTTTCTTGAATAATGAATTGTTGAGTTGTTTCCATTGAGGTTTCTAACGTATTAAACCAATGATATCCATTTTATTCACATCAATTTTTGCTTTCAAAAATTGAACACACTCTAAGAACATTTTTCCTCAAAGATGAACCAAAGTATAAATGTAACAATTAACAATACTTCAAAACAAACATATCTAAATGATAATGCTCTTTTTATTCAGAAAAATAAGACTCAAGTACAGTTCTTTCCCTAACAAGTGACTATCACCATAATTTTCAATTGTACGTAAAACAAGTCAGAGAAATATCTTTGTCATTAGATGAAACAAGGTTTAGCCACCAAGATTTCATTAAAAGTTGTATTTTTAAATTATCCCTATTGTGTACAGGCTTTTTAACACAATGCATGCTATTTAACTCAGTAATTCTTCAAATATCAAAAACAATCGCAATGGATTTCAAACTTTGACCCTTGAAATTCAAGTGTCAGTCAAGTTAGCTAGCATATGTGAATATGCAAACCTGATTTTTTGTAAGCACAATTTCATTTCTTCAGTGGCATTTTGGGCATTTAAGAGATTAAAAAAATTAAATCCATAAGTAAATCAGTTATGTGAACTTTCCTGGTCAGACTGCACTCAATGTGCATGAAGGCCAGGGGCCTTGGATGCTATAGTTCCAGCAATAAGAATGTTTTATGACTCTGACCTACCAGTACTGTTGTCAACTAGGATTTTGGCAGCAGAGTCATCACAAAGTTATAAATTATTTTCATTTGAGAAATGAAAGGACACAAATAAATCTCCCAATTGTACTTAACGTTCAATCACCCATCAATATCTATATATTTCTATCGTCTATCTGCCTGTCTATCTATATTTTTAATTATAAGGCCATGCGAACCTGTTAACCAGCCCATTGTTCCATTTTCCTGGAGTCCAGTTATCTTAGTTTTCCCTAATAGATTATTTTAGGAAGGATACTGGAAAATTGATTGATATATTTTCAACCACTTTCAAAAATGAAGACTAGTCATAGGATGATCTTGTGTGTCATCATCAGGAAGGCTGTTCATCTTTGGTCACATAAGTATAACTCTTTGACCAGGTTAAAGTCCAGTTGCTCAAGTTTAGGAAAAACATTGATTTTCTGTTCTTCTTGTAACAGCATTCTTCTATTACAGTTAAATGTGAAGAAGATTTAAAAATGCATGTGATGGAAAGTATAGGAATAGGATGCGCTATGAAATCTCTATTTACTGATTTATACAGCATATGTAGCACATCATTCATACATTTTTGCTCTTTACAGGTAAGTGTATGTATACCTCTCTTGACCAGTTAAATGTTAATAACCAACGTACTCTCAAAAACATACAAACTAGTCTTTTTCTTTTCCTTGAGAAGGCAATTCTCTTCGTTTTTATAGTAAAGACTACCACTCAGCATGTGAGTTTCACAAATAATATTTCTTTAAAAGCATTTAATATTGGCAGGATATGGTAACCAAAACATGAAAAAAGACCCTCATCATGCAAAGTCAGACACAGAACATAATGAGCAGATAATTAACAAGAAATTTTGTGAGAAGATTCACTTTGTATAAAGGGGGAAGTGAGCATGTTAAAAAATAACATCAATTCATCTTTCTCTTCTCTGTAGTTAGAGTTCTTCTGACAAAATCTCAATCAAGGAAGGAAGACTCCAAGCATAGAGAACCTTGGAACAATACTGTCTGACTATGTTTAAGTATTTGCTACAAAGTGTTGCTTCTTAAAGACAGGTTGCATGCCAGAGCCCTGTCTTAATGGTGCAGAAAAATTCATTCCTGCACATGGAGGTTCCAGGGAAGAGAATGACTAATTCATCTTTGAGAATAGTTACATTTTTTGTGTGTGATATATATGGCAGTGTATATGTGGTGTGTGTGTGTATTCTGTTAAAATATCAATATTGGTGTTTAAATGTGGTGCAGATATATTAATTTCAAAATTAAAAGAAAATCCCTTCTAAGACAATAGTCTTTGAGGGGAAGAGAGAAGTAGAAAGGGGGCCACATGGAAACCAAAGATACATTAACTAAAGTGTGGAAAGCCACTTCTTTGGTTTCAGAAGAAGCACAGTTTATTGGAAAAAAGGATTGGGGAACAGTTTCAACTCAGTGGTGTGTGAGGAATGGTAAACTAGCTAGGAACTGAAATGTCTAACTTTCCCTGAATTTTTAATTTAACTCGTGTTCTTGTAGCATTAATAGGGGTGAATGTTTTGGGACATAGTAAAAATTTGAATGCATTAACAGATATCCATGATGCTTGTATAGAAAAGATGAAGTGATTGAACTGATGTTAATTCACTCAGTATTTCTTATCTACATGAAAATTTACCAAGTTGAAGATCCCTTAGACTAATACTCAAAAGTAACAACACATGTGATAAATATAATCTGCTAAATACTTAAATATAAGTAAGAATAAGACACAAGCATTTCACATCTTTAGTTGTAAGCTTGAAAATACACCACTGGAAAGTTTAATAATACGATGAACTTGAAGAATGTTAGATATAAAATAGTGAAAAGTAGATATTTATTACTCATTTTATTTATTTTTTATTTTGTTTGTTTGAGAAAGGGTTTCATGTATCGCAGACTGGCTTTGAACTTGCTATATAGCCAAGGATAACCTTGAATTTCTGATTACCCACCTCCACCTCTCAAGTGCTAGCATTACAAATGTGTGCTACCAGTTTATGTGGTGCTAGGGATTGAACCCAACTTCTATACCAATGGAATCCGTTCTCAGCTCTTACTATTCATCTTAATTTTATTGTGGAGTCAAGAAAAAATTATGCAGATCTATTTACTTTATCAAGATTAAATTTAAACATAAATTAGATATCTTTTAAATAAATTAATTATTTATTTATCATCTATGCACATTACTGTAGTACCCAAGTTGGTCATGAATTCAAGATCTTCTTGACTAATCTTCCTGGAATTACAGGTGTGAGTCTACATAAACAGTTAAAAAGGATACTTCTATTTTTTTTATCTTTTATACTACACAGAAATGGGCCATTCTCACTAATTAATGCCTAATACAATGTAGTATCCAGTTTTATCCTAACATGTTATATTCTTCTGGAAGAGGAATATTGCTCCACCATTACTGGATTAATAGGTTTATATGCCAGCATATCACAAAAGTGACACAAAATAGATAATCAAATTAAAATTTAAATTTCTATACTTTTAATATAATGGTAATTGTAAAGTGTAACTACAGTATAGGTAATACAAATATGAACAGTGAAAATGTTTCTGAAAATATGTTAACCTTTATTTTGTGTAGTAAAAACACATTGAACACTCAAAAACACAGCAACTTTTCTCAATAAGTGATTTTGGGAGGGCCCTGAGTTTTTAGTATATCTCTTGGTCATTGACACTGTAAGAAGTAGAAAACTCTTATATATAATATATATATATATATATATATATATATATATATTATATAGGAGGCACTTATTAAAACAGATTAAGACATTGCTGTGAATACTTGAAAAACATTAAATATAATTATTTTATTAATTCACAATAAAATAAATGATGGAGAAAAAGTAAGAGCATGATTCAATCAGAATGAAAGAAGAAAGCCTGTCAATGCCCCAGGGTCTAAAAAAATTAATTGCTATTAAAAAATAATACTGACTTTTTATGTAGAAATTCAAGCAAACACATTGTTTCTTTACAGAAGAAATCTGTTTTATTTGTTTCAAGACATAGGCATATAAAAGTTTCGTTTCATCTTGATATGTATCTATGTGCAGGAATGATGCCTTCACAGGATACACTGATATATCTTACAAGTTCTGTAAAAAGCCAGGGCTTAGTATTCACTCTACTGGAACCATGAGCTCCTCTCACTGCAGAGAGACATTTATTTCTTGAAGTGAGATGAGGCAGCGAGGGAGAATTTTTTTTCCATTATAGGTTCTAAGTTACAATGAGAAAGGGATCTTTGAGTTCAGAAAGCCTCCTACTCAATTTTCTGTAGATAAAACAGTGAGTTTTGTCGATATTTCTTCTGTCTGGAGTTGTTCCTGTTCCAGCTCATTGATTTCACTCCTGGAGCAGAGTAATTTTCTAGACCCTGTTGTATGTGTATGAGAGAGATCAGATGCTAAAAATGAGGTGAAGAAGATCAGAGATTAGCAAGAGGATGATTTGAAGGCTTTGGATTGGTGTGATTTCAATTTCTTTAGGAAGCATTGCATGATTTGCTTAAAGTTTATGGAAAAAAATAACAACTGGACAGTGATGAAAGTCTATGGTAGAGCTGGAAAGGGCATGAGAGGGATTCGAGAAAGCTGAGAGTGTTCTCAACGAGGAAAGCTGAAAGGCCACATGCTAAGAATTACCTTACTTGATCTTTTCCAACTCTTCCTCATTAGCACTGTCTGTAAATGAAATAAAGCATTTCATTACCTTTTCACTCCAGTACAGAACAGAGCATCCATTGTTCTCCGGGGGAAATATAACATTGATTACCCCTTAAAACACAAAACATTTCCAGCAATCCACAAGACAGAAATTGTTCTTCACACAAACACACAGCCAGAGAAGCAACTTTAACATTCAAGCAGTCTTTCTGTTGAGAGTTCATTTGTTTTATTCTTTTTACTAAGAAATGAGACAGTATATTTTAACTCCAGTGGAAAACTTGAATTAACTTTCATTGATTGGAAAGTTTCCTTGGTTTTCATGAGTCACAATAGTTCCTTTGGCTGTTAGGGGCTAGGGTATACTTGACATTCCTGAGTATATAATATTGTTTTTCATCAAACACATTGAAAGTCTGATGCTTTATAGCATCTTGTGCTTCTAGTTAACCTTGATCTGTTTCTGGGTTGATAGCACTCGGGAAAAAGGCTGCACATTGTGATGTCTGGTGGTGCATCTTCCTGGAAAATCTTTTGACAAAACATACCCTTCAGACTATTTTGTTTGTGTCATAAGTGTTGTTTATAGCAAAATGCTTCAATTAAACTTTACAGATTTGTGACAAGTCCCTGAGAGCACTGGTCTCTTGCATAAAGAAAAAAAAAGCTCCCATATTAAAAAATTCCTTATTCTTACTTTCATGATTAGCCTCTTTCTACTGTACTAGTAGTTTTCTTTTAGGCAGACCAAGTGGAAAGTAGGGGATACTTGAAGAAAAGACACGAGTTTATAAAAACGCTTGCCTTAGTTGAATGTTAAGGAATACACTAATACCTCTGGGCATGCCATCTCTTTTGCAGAATTCACTATAAAAATGTTTTAGGTGGGGTGTGGTAGCGCACACCTTTAATTCCAGCACTCGGGAGGCAGAGGTAGGAGGATTGCCCTGAGTTCAAGGCTATCCTGAGACTGAATTCCAGGTCAGCCTGGACTAGAGCAAGACCCTACCTCAAAAAAACCAAAAAAAAAAAAAATGTTTTAGAAGCTGGTGTACACCTCTGTAGAATATATATATATATATATATATCCTAAGTACTAATTAATTTTGAGTTAACAAATCCAACCCTGGGCTGTAGAGATGGACATCTGATGGTTATCTAAATGATACTGGCTACTGATGTTAACTTAAAATCAAATATGGCATTCTATATTCACAAAAACTCCAATTAGGAGCTAGGAAAAAAATCCAACTTTGTCAGAAAAGTTTCAATGAACCAAGCATGGCAATTCCCAGAGGCAATATTTAGTATCAAATCAAATGAAAACCAGATAAAGAAATAAAACACTAAAATCTAACTCATGGTCATTCATCATCATCGTTGGGATCTAAGAATCGTATGAAATTCCATTATATAAGGAATGCTATGTATGGAAAGGTCCTTCCAATGTAAAGATGAGTGGGCTGCCATGTCCACCCCCAGCAGTGGTCAAGGACTTCATTCAGCTGGTGAGAGTCATACCACTGACTTCGAAGCACAGTGTACAATGAGCTGCCTGTATCTAAGACACATTTAGGGCTGGCATTTTTCATGTCTATCAAAATGATCTTTATAAGCAGGATGTATGTCTTTATTTTTAAATTGGGAAACTGATACAAACAAAACATCCTTGACTTCCCTAAGGATATGTGCAGAACACTGGGCAGTTCTATTCATTAGATCCAGTGACTGTGAAAAGGGCTCCAAATTTTATCATGAAATTTCAGCTTTTGTAGTCAAACTGACATTCAAGCTCTGCGCCATTTTTGTTTTTGGGTACCTGCCTTAAGGGAGACTAAAACAACAATAGCAACAACAAAAAACCTCAAACTAAAACAGTAGAAAAGTTCAAAAGCAAATGAATGTAATAGATGTATTATTAGTACTATTATTTCTGCTATCTGCAAGAGCTGTTAAAGGTGAAAGATTGTTTAGGGAATATTAAACATAGGAGATGAAGCAAATTCTAGAAACCTAAGATTAAGTGTTTGTTCTATGATCTTAATTTCAGCTGAGAAACATATGAAGTAGGTTTTGAAGGCATCTGTTTCTAATATTATTATGACACAATTTGAATTTCTCTTTAACAGTCCAGCTTTTCTTGAATCCAATACAAAGAATTTGACATAAAAATATGCCCCATGATTGAGCTGTAGAAGCAATTGTTTTTAAAAGGATTTTAAATTTTAATCCATTTTTTGCTTTCATATTTTGTGGTAGTCATTTCTAGGTGAATATACTGTTAATGTACATACAAAACCCCACAACACAGTACACATTTTATAAAGCATATACTCCAAACTTTGGCTATGTAATAACAGTGAATTATATAAAATTTAATGAAGTATAAGCTTTTTAACTCATTAAAGGGCACTTAGTAGCTATTCATATGTTTCTTTGAATCTTTAATTTGCAGCCTCATCCAAGCAATGTGTCCATCTAGGTTATCTAAAAGAGCATTTAAGACAAATTAACTCACTTTTATCTCACAAATTCTCCAATGAAGAAAGCTGTGGATTGAACTCTGCTAGAAAAAGAGCCAGAAAAAACCTCAAACACATTCAAATGAAAATACCAATCACAGGACACATGAGGATGTAGTGCACAGACATTTGCAGGACAAATCAGGACATGAGATCCAAACAGAAATGATGGGAGCCATGCATTGGGTCCACATGCTGCACATGGAGGTTTTGATTTCTTGGACACACAATGCTGGAGACTTAAAAATAGATACACACACATCTGCTCACATCTGAAATTGCTTTTTTTTTTAAAGACTCAATCATTAACTCAATGGAGGAGATTTTAATCTTGGCAACTATGACATACATTTGCTATAACTCTGTCTATACTCTTAAATTGCTGTGATTAGACATTGCGTATTCTTGAGGCTTTAGTAGATTCAGTGGGCTGATAGGTTTTTCAACTTATTCCTCAGTTTTACTGATTTCCAGAAGTGCCAATCCTCACAAAAAGAATCCATGTCAACTGCATTATTCATGGAGTGTTTTGTCAGTATTTAACAGTACACAAAAGAACTCTCAAGATAGCTGATTTAGAAATCTCAGCACTTTATAATACCAAGCAACTCCATATTTTCAGTTAATCTCTTCCTACTTTTGATTGCACCTTCTTAATGTTAATATTCTATTTCCTAAATGAGAGCACTTATCTGTAAAAGGCTTTGGAAACTCATTTTCTGCATTCTTTATTTAAATTCATGTAAAATATTTAGCAAAGTTTTATAAACACAGGGATAAAAATAAACATATGTTTTTTTGAAGTAAAGTCTTTTGTCCTAAATGCCCAAAACACATTATTTCTGAGCTAATACTGAGATGGAACAGAACTCTGCAAATAATTTTGTTGTATGAGGGTCAATGCAAAATCTTCCTCTAGCTCCTGTCTGGACATCATTTGTACATAAAGGAACTATGAAACATTCTGTAATTGAGTTTTGGTTTGCTCAATTTTGAATTAGAATTTTTTTCTTAATAAGATTTGTTCCTGGATAATCTGTGAATGTTCCATATGCCATTTTCACTGAAGCAAGATATCCTATATTTAAATCAAAGGAAAAGTTAATTTGAAGATATGTTGAATTGATTATTTTTAATTAAGTAATTTCACAGAAAATTACATTTAGCTAATACTAGAGCTGTTACACAAAGAAGAGAATACAGTGATATGTCATGATTCACTGTCACCATTATAAATACCCAGAAGACCTTGATTTGAAGATTACCCTTAGTACACTAATTTTAAGAACTTACAAAAGGAAATTAAATCATTATTTAGTCCCACTCAATGTTCCTATTGACATAAAAATCAAAACAACTTTAAAATACCTTCTCCTCATATTTTGAAAAATCCCTTCAAATTCTTACAGAGCATCTCTACAAGATTAACAACCTCTAAACATAGGAAGCTTGACTAGGTTTCGAGAGAAGTAATCATAAGAAAGCTTTATATATTAGCAGACATAATATTATATATTATAATAGTAATATCCCAGCTCCCAAGGTGATAATATATAAAATGAAGGTGAAATGTGGTATAGACACATTTTAGACAAAACAGTGTGACACTGAAGAGTTTGGAGTTGAGAGAAGCTGAGCTGAGAAGTAGTTTGTGTGACTAGAACAGAAGTTATAAGTGAGAGAATGATGTTGCTGGTTAGAAAGCCTGAAAATTCTCCACCAAGCAATTAGAAGGAGGAAACAGGAGTTACGGAAGCTGAGCCAATCTCAATAGATAAACAATAACATTTAACTTTAATTCATACATATTTATGGTACCATAGGATGTTTTTACATGTGTACATTGTTCCAATTAGCAGAAATATATAGACTTCCTCAAACCCTTATCATTTGGTAGAAACATCCTAATTATTTCTGTTGAAACACCCATCCTTGGCATTTATACTCTCCCTCTTGCACACCAGCAGGACTTGCTCCTCTCAGACTCTAACACTCTTCATTGACCAGTCTTTGCCCAGCCACCTCCTCCTGGTTTTCTCACCAAGCTCAGATAACCTCCATTCTACTCTTAACCTCTGTGAAATGAACCTTTTTGATTCTACAATACATTGAGATTATGTGGTCCGTGTCTTTTTGTACCTGGTTTATTGCAAATGACAGGACCTCATGCCTTTCATAGCTGAAGAGTTTTCCATTATGATGCATTTTTTTAAAATCAATGCCTATTCATGGCTATTGTTCAGTTTCAAAATGGAATAACTAATGTTGGCAAATATAATAAATTATAGAGAACTTTAAAAAGTAGCAATAAAATAAGTATTTAGGCCAAATAAAGACAAAGCAAAACTCCCACCAATGTGTATGCAATTGCAATCAAATTTCATACTGTAAAGCAAATCCTTAGCAACTCAATAGCTGAGATGCTGAATCCTGGTAGACTTTCTAATGGTGATTTTTTTTCAACTTTCCACCTCCCCCTCATCTTGTTGCCCTACTAGCAAAGGCATGTTCCAGTCATTGGTCACAACTGTGAGGATGAGCCTGGATGGCCATTCTGGTCACTGCTCTCTTTCTTCTTCCTGTGACCAAAGTCAGGATGGGAAGTGCTGAATTCCTCCCAGCCAGAGGCTATTCCGATGCAGGCTCAAGAACCAGAGGAGAATCAACAGCAGGATGGGCGGAAAGAAAACAACATTTCCCATCTTGGGAACAAAATTACAACTCTCTCTGGGACTTTCAAAGTAAGGCAGTGAGTGAAACATATCTATCAGTAAAGAAATTATCCCCCGTCCCCCCCCAAAAAAAAAATCTGAACTAGTCAAAGGAACTGGAGTTAAGGAAAGGGTATGAATATGAAGATTTTAAAAGGAAAACATTAAATGTGGTTGGAGAGATATGGTAAGAAGGAAGGAAAAAAAGATGAACTATTTTTGATGTATAACTTTCATGTACCTCACCTGTTTTCTTTGAGATTTCTACATGAAAACTCACTGATAATCAGCTCTTGGTTACTATCATATTTAAGTTTGAAAATCCATGGACTTTAAAAGACTTTGCAAAGATTGATGAAAAAAATGATATTGAGAACAATCTTTGGTGGTGCTGGTGTTTCTGAGTAATTCTGCATAAATTGCCAGCTTTGTTAGGTCACTTGATACTAATTTCATCCCACAAGGTCTCAGTTTGTTGTTAGAATATTTCATAATGATCTAGTTAATGTAAAAACTCAGCAGAATATCCATTATTAAGTCACCAAATTATAGCAACAGCTGTTTTATCATCTTAACTGCTGGTGATGCAGTATGTTTAGAAGGGCTGGGGATCTCAGGACCTCAGCACTTGTTATTTTCATTAAGAAGTGCTGTCCTTCATTAAACAGAGGCTATCTCCAACACAGAAAATTTTAGTCACTAAATTTTGTTGTTGACTTTTCTTTACTTCCTATATACAAGCCTGTCAATTTCTCTCCATCTCTACCTCTGAAAGTTCTTTTTCCAGCTCCGTCCATCTTTTATGGGAATTTTATTATTGGGTCCTCATTGGTCTCCAAACATCCATTCTTATGTCTTCAGTATTTTTATGATGTAGGTTCAGTGATACAAAGTTTAACAGGTAGCTATAATTAGGTAGTTTCCCATTTGCAGACCTCTAAATGACTCCTTGCTCTTTGGTAAAAGGTCACAAACTAACGTGGACAAGAAGCCCTCATTCTGGGCATCTCTCTTCCACTCTGAGTACCACACACCCTGACTGCCCACACTTCTTTGCTTCCACCTCCTCTAAGCCTCAGTGTCTGTTCAGGTCTTGGAATAGCATGTTTCTCTAGTTATAGGGCTTTGCATGTGCTGTTTCCTCAACCTTAAAATGCTTTCTTTTTTTTTTGTCTTTTTAACTCCTATGCACACTTCAGACCTCAGTTCCCATTTGACTTCCTTGAAGAACCTCCTTCTCTCTTACTAACGCAAGTTTTCTCATTTGTTATTTTTTTCAGAAACTTGTACCTCTCTTTCACAGCACCTAACACAGCTCTCATTGCATATTTGGTAATTCACTGGACAAAATACTATTTTATATTATGTACCCAGCACAGGAACTTCTATTGAATTTTGGGATTACTGGCATAAAGCACAAAATGAGCATCTATATTTATTACACTGTATGTATTAGCCATGTAGGATTTAACTCCTTGTTTCTGAAGGGTTAAATGTCTTAACTTATTTCTAAAATGATGGACTTTCATTTCTGAATATTCTTCATAAAAACTTTCCATTCATTATACATCCATCAGTACAATTGTGAGTCTGCCCACATACATAGTTAATTCTACTATGCCAAACACTCACAAGTGGTAATTGTAATACATGGTAATATTTGGGAAAGAAAATTTTGTTCCTCAGTGAATAAAGTATACATAATTAGTCATCAAATAGTACATATGAATTTGTACACTAACTTGTTTAACTTTTTTAAAAGATGGAAAGGAGTACTTCTTGAAGGAGTAAATTCTTCAATCCCTTTTAACACTTTCAGCTATGAAGTTGGAATTCACCATTAAAACCCATGATCTTGGAGAAAAATGTCAATAATATATTTTAGCGATAATATATGCCATCTTGATTCATGAATTACTTTAATACAGAATATATGGCTATTGCTTAAACAAAATGTTTTAATTTGCCTAAAATTATGTACATTACAAAATGTGTTACATCATAGCTAGCTAGAATAGTTCCCAGGTACAAGAATGGAACTTTAGCCTGATAAATAATTTCTGGTAAATTATGTCAGAAGGTACACTGACAAGTATACTGGTGTGGGTCAAACCTGATGTTTTTCTCATGTCACTTGAATGGAATGGGAGGAACTGGCTCCCCTGTATTCCTTGTTGGTTTCTTATGCAGCATGGTGTGCAAGGAAGTACAGACAACTAATGCTGAGAAATGGGAAAAATCAATATGGAAGCCCATCCCAAAGATGAAACATACCCATTTATCATTCAGTAAACGACCACCAGAAAGCAGAAACTCTGTTATCACTGCACCTCATTTTCCTTGCTGTGATACACTTGATAATACAGTCAAATTAGCAGGATCTTGAATACCTCAATGTGGAATTCCAAATATTCCATTCACTAATAAATGTATTCCCTGAATGAATAGTAATATACACCTACAATATAATAGGTCTATAATTGACAAGTAAAATTATAAAAAGATGTTAATCTATTTCTTCATTACAACAAGAGGTTCTGATCTGGAGCATGGAACAGAAAAATAGAGTTGAAAAGACACAATGAGTATGAATCAGTGATCCCCAGGATACTCACACAACAAAGAACGGGTGGACTTCCATAGGCAGCTTCTCTTTATTACTACCTCTGTGTCCAGAGAAGGCTCACAACATCTGAGTGAGTGAGAGCAAAAAGGAGCTCCTCCTAGGCTGGGGAAGACTTACCACATCCCTGGCTTCTCCTTCTTTAGGAGTTAGCATGACTGACAGCAAAATGATTCCCAAGTCATGGTCTGGATAATGGGGGTCTTTCAGAGTTAGGGTCACATCTGTGGGCCTGTGATAACAATATTTAGATTTGGATAGTTAATAGATGAAAAAGGCAAAAAAGTTTTATCAATTATTTGTTATTTTAAGAAAAAAATTGCCCCTTTGTTTTCTAAGTACATTTTTTGCTATAATCAAAATCACACCAATGTATGGTGCTATGCAATAAGCTGTGAGTCAGTTGTTACACTTTAACGCACTGGATGAGTTTCTGCCCTTCTGGGGGATCTTGAAAGTTTCCGAAGGGGCAAGTGACATCCCACTATTCAGCAATCTAGGAATCCCTTTTCTGTGGTCTCAAAGACCTCAGAGTCCAGCAACTAAATGAGGGTCATTTATTGACCACATCTTCTTCCCTTTTCATTCTTCAGGCTACTTCATTTAAATAAGAGTATGATGCAAATAAACAGGTAAGTTGTAACAGTTGTTATGCAAATTACATCAATGATAATCATGATTTGATAGCAGCAATTTGTCATTCTAAACAAATGTATATCAAGCATTAAAAATATGTGAATATACAATGTATGCATATCTGGGCTTACATGTAGATTTGGTTTGTTATCCTATAATAAGTACATATACAAATTGATAGTAAAATCAAATTTGATTTTTCAATTACATATAAGAGATTTAAGAACATTTGAAGTTGACTTATGGGATATTATTATCTTTTTTCAAAGACATACACTATTACATAGTACAATAATTTTTTACACTGTCATTGTTAATATTCATTTTCTATGCCTTAGTATTATTGAGTTATAAATAAGCTGAAACAGCATACTAAATATATGAATTTACAAAGAAGTTGTTTGATGTGTATATGGCTTGAGGTGAGTGGTTACTAATTAAATAAAATAACTATTACATTAAAATATATGATAAATGCTTACATATAATTCTTTAAGTTTCTTTAATTATTCTGTGTTCCCATTTAAAATAATTTTTCACCAGTGATTTATATTTAATAGAGAAACTTATGCTTTCAGATTGTCTTGTGATTTAGATATTCTGAAGTCAAAGGTCTACAGAGAAAGAAATTATAGCCTTTTTAGAAGAATGGTACAGTCTGTTCCAGTTTGTACTTAGTGTTATGACAATGGACCACAGACATCCATACTTAGGACACTTCATCCAAAGGATTGTTTGATCAGGTGTCCCCCGTAAATTTATGTGTTCTGAGTGCTTGAGCCTCAGCTGATGGCAATTTTGGAATTGGAACCTTGTTGGAGGTGTGTTGTTAGGAGTGGGTATTATAGCCAGCTTCCCCTTGCCAGTGTTTGACACACTCTCCCCATTAGAGGTACAATGAGCACTACTTAGTACTAACAATGTAACTTTGAAACTATTCAACCAAAAATAAATAATGAAACTGAGCGTGTATAACCAATCTACCTCCACATTAGGATCACTTATTAATCATCCATTGATAAACTAATGATGGTAGCTAATGAAGGGAAACAGGTTTACCTTAGCTTAAATGATATTAAAGTTGCTCTTATTGCAGTAAAGTGCATGCTTTATTTTGCATACATTGGTTTGCTTACTAATACAATCTTTATGTCTGTGGTAGTTTGAATGTGAAATGTCCCCCATAGCTTCATGTGTTTGTGGCTGTTATCCACAGACGTAGCTGGTGGAAAATTTGGAGGGCGATTCTTGCTGTTGTGGGCTTTTGGGTGTTATAGCGTAGCTCCCATTTGCCAGAGATCAGCAAGGTGTGATGCCCAGCCTCTGCTTTCATCCTTGTGCTGCCATGATGAAATTTCCCCTCAAGACTTTAAGCTGAAATAAACCCTTTTCTCCCGTTAGCTGCATTTTATCAGGTGTTTTGTCACAGCAATGAGAAGATAACTTCAACAATCCCCCCCCCTCAACTATCTGAGCAATGAGACATTGAGGAATATATCATTTACCTGTAGGTCTGGAGATAGGTAAATGTCCAATAACTATCCTATTAATTATTGCTATCAAAAGGAAATGTCCATTAAGTGAGAAAAATGAACACGGGAAAGGCTAGCAAGTCAGCTGTTCATAGCTGTAAATGATGGACGGTGACTCTGATCTAGAATGGTGAGTGTTCTAGTCCATAAGCACAATTACATAACAGAGTAGAGAGATATTACAACAGCTTTTAAGATTTACCTGTTTATCTCCAACTGTGTGAGATCCAGAAATGCTGAACCCATGAAGTCATCCTGGAGTCCAAAATCATAGTCAAATACCTAATAAGCCAGAAAGACAAAGAATTTAGAAAAGCAATCCCAATAAAAGCTCTACATGAGAATATCTTGATTACAAAAAAGATATTGTCTATGCCACCAAAACTGCTTCCTGATTTATACATATATATATATATATATATATATATATATATATATGTAAAATTTGGTTTGTAATTTGGAAAGTTAAGGTATGAATTATATGATATTCAAGTAAACTATGTTTTTATTTAATATGATTGATTTGTAGCAAATAGATTTTTTTTTATTTGAGAGAGAAAGAAAGAAAGAGAAAAAGAGAGCAAATGCTACACCAGGGCCTCTTGCCACTGTAAACTAACTGTAGACACATGAGTCATGTTATGTACCTGTCTTTACATGGATACTGGGGAATTGAACATGGGTCTGCAGGCTTTGCAAGCAAGCACTCTTAACCACTGAGCCATCTCCTTAGTTCCTCAAATAGAATTTTTAAGAAAGACATAACATATGAAATTTAGTAAATGTTTAAAATGTTGGAATCACAGGCTTAAAATATTTTTTTCCTCATATTATGAGCTGCCAAGGGAAATTGGCTAACAATGTTTAGAGAAAGCAGGGGATACTGCTATTCAATAGCAACCAAAGGTCTGAAAATGCAGAGGCCAGGAAGGCAAGAAGTACTCATCTGTGCAATAGTGCCACATAACCTAGGTGGGTAACCAATAGCTCTCTGATTGGCTAAGAGATCTGCTCAGTGGCAAGGAACCCTTAGCAGAAACTGGGATCCAAAGCAAATCTTTATGGAGACCAGGAACTTGGATTCCAAGGGGAAGCTCCCACTAACCACGGGCCTACAGAGATGTTCCACTCATTAGAATTTTGCCAAATTAACAATGTTTGACTCATCTAACCTATGCTGATTTCATTCTCCATTGGAGAGTATGTTTGTGTTTTTCAGAAGGCAGCAAGAACTGTGGACAACCCAATTACACCAACAAGAACTGAAATGATAGCCGACTCCCATGCAGGAGATGAACCACCCCTAACTCATCATCTAAGGCCCAGGTGAAACCATAGAGGAAGTGGTGAGATGAGCCAGAGTGCTGCTTCCACAGCAAGTCAGACAACCTGTGCCAGGGTAATGGAGACAGACACCCAGGATATTCAAAACAATTCAAAGCAGAAACCCAGAGACTCTTAAGAGCTCAGCAGCAAAGTAAACTTAAAACTCACCTACTGCAGGTCAGGGAATTTTGTGGAAGAGGGGGAGGAAAGATTGTAAGGGCTATGGAGAGGGGGATACCCATAGGCATTGCCCCCCCCCCAAATCTGTCTACTGCCTGTAGAGTTCATAGCCCTTCATCACACTAATTATTCCAGCAATCCCACTTAGGAGGGTTCTTAGTGGACTGGGGGCATGGGGGAGGGAAATGAGGGTACCAACACAAGACTTGCTCATACAGAGTTTCAAATGATTAATAATAAATAAATTTTAAAAAAGAGAAAATTCATCAAGCCATACTGTTATACGCACACCGGTATCTGAAATTATGTTAAAATCCAATATAAAGCTTATCAGATAATAGACAGAGATAATGATTAAAATATAGTATGTACATGTATGAAAACTGCCATTAAAAGTTTTTATTACAAAAACAAACAAACAAACAACAACAAAAAGAATGTACAGAGATGGTACATTGTTACAATTTCAATGTACTTTGAACAAACTATAAAAGAAGAAATAGGAAGCAGATAAGGGAGAAAGAGCTCTTACAATGGAAAAAAAAAGCTAGTTTCCCAATCTTTTAAAAAATAGTGTTGGCTTTGAGTGTTGAAATAAATGAGTATAAAGGGACAAGTGTGCTTCTGAACGGATGGCCCCATCCACAGAACCCTCTAGGACACGAGTTTCAGAAATATCTGGTTTTTGGCACAACAGTTAGCTCAATGCGTGCAAGGTAAACAGCACCTAAGTCATTTACTACTGCCATCGGTTCCCCTTGTGCAGGTGTGTTTCAATCTAAAACATGTGCAAGAAACTGATTATTAAACAAAAGATAAACACTTTGCATTACAAAAGGATTTTTATATTTGAAGAGCCACTAGGGAATTTTTAAGTAGTTAGCTTCCAGAACACCTTTTATATGATTCACTTTGCAGTCATTTGATTTACATATAACCTTTCAGGAGTACATTTATTGTAGAAAGCTCAGTACCCATGCAATAAATATTCTCCTTGATCAATGACACTTCCGAGCTTTAGTTATCTGCTCAGAGGAATATCACATCCATACATGGTACCTGTTAGGCCTCTGTAGGTGCAGGTGGCCATAACAGTGTACTATATAACAAAAAAATTAAACATTAAAACATTAGAGAAGTTTCTCATTCAATCTCTTCTAATTATGTCATTCCTAAGCTTAAATTCTTGGGGGTAAGATACATGAAATGCAACCATTGTAAACGCCTTTGCATCACAGGATCTGGAAAGTTCTGAATTGATTAGTACGGACTTCCACCCTCTAACCTGGTTCTTCACTATTCAAACTCTCTTTATCCCGAAGGCCCATCTTTATACTGTTCCAATGTTACAGATTTACTTTAGTTCTAAATTTCTATTAATCAGCAAAATCATAAAGATGGGTAAAAATGGACACACTGGAATCCATTCATTATTGAAATCATTAACTATGCAACTTGGCTCCAAGCTATATAAATTATTTGTCAGAGGGAGAATTGCCCTAAGTGGATCTTCAGAAATACAAAACATAGGAGAGAGAAGAAAACAGGAAAACTGTCTTCCACTGCAATATCAACAAGCACAATTAATGTTTATTCAACACTGACTATGTTAGGCACTGTTCTAAACACATTATGTGGATTTAAATTTAATTTATTCACAACCCAATTAGCAAGATATTCTTTCTACTTTTTCAGATAAATAATCTGAAGCAGAAAACATTTATTCATCAAACAAATTTGAGGGCTGGAAAGAGGTAAGATTTAAATCTTTTCTACAATAAGCTGCAGAAACAGAATATGTTTTATATTTAAAAAATATAACTTGGGCATGTACCCATAAGAAAAAAGTGTTGGTAATTCAAAAATAAATGATTTACATGAGATCCTTGCTTGGAAACATTAGGTATTAGTAGGCAGAGGTTGGCTTGGTAACACCTTTGTTTATTTTCAAGTGAATTTCAAAGATTAAAGAGAAAACATACATATCATCCCATATAATCAAAATGTAAAATATATGTACAAAAATGTAAAAAAAAATAAACATCTTATTTAAAATTTATTTTTATTTTTATTTATTTGAAAGCAGAGAGAGATTAAGAGAGAGACAGAGACAGGCATAGAGACAGGAGTAGAGACAGAGGCAGAGACAGACTTCCAGTGCTCCATTTTGTACATCTGGCTTTATGTGGGTACTGAGGAATTGAACCTGGGCCATCAGGCTTTGAAGCAAGCATCTTTAACTGCTGAGCCATCTCTCCAGTTCTTATTTTGAATAATGAATTTGTTAAACATCTTGATTCAATTATCTTTCAAGCAAAATGCTTGGAGAATGCATCAGTGAAAACTCTTGGACATAAGTTGGAAAACTACTCACTGGCTTTAACATGAATGAGAACTCGTTAGTTCAAATGACTAAATGTGCATAGGTAATTATAACTTCAGGGAGGTTATACTTGGAAGTTCAAATGGTTCAAATTATTCAGCCTTCTATTGGAAAAAATATCCTGAACTCTTACCATGGACCAGCTACTGTTGTAGGGACTTGAAAGCATCAAATCTTTGGTATAATGAAGCTGATATAGAGGTGTAATACATGGTAATACATGGGGTGTATAACATAGTGGTGATGAACAAAACAGGCTGTATGTAAACAAATACATATGTGAAGTAGTGATAGTGTAACCGGAAAATCTTTCAGGGCACAGGAGTGACAGGAACTGCTAGTTATATAGGATGCTGGGAAGCACAATGAGAGATGGAAACATTTCCTGGCATGGTGTCATCATTAGTAAAGGGTGCCCCATACTAAATGTATTTCATACAGGAAAAAAAGAGTGGGCACACATATCAGAATGTCTCTCAAAGTCTATGCAGACCCCTCTTACTCAAAGCTGCTCTCACTCTTGGTTGGGGAATCTGTTTTATTTTACAGATACCATAAGAGTACTGGGGAGATCCAAGATCCATCAGTATGACAATAAAAGACAGCTGATTGCTCACCGTGAGATATGTCACTTCTACCACATTTACTGGGGCCCAGGAGAAATTGCAGAGGCAGCCACACAAGTATTGCTCCCAGTACTAGCCTGACACCCAGTTCCAGAGAAACAACAACAAACACTGTGGTGAATCAAACACAACAAAGCAAAAACACAGATGCTACTGAGAACTGAACACTAAACCAAAATGCTAATAGTCTTGTCAAGGTTTAGGGATGGTTGGGGAAGTTGTAAGAGCCACGGGGTGGGTAGAAATATTCTGAGACACAGCCCCTCACCAGAAACTATCTGAGGGCATAATTACCCCACAGTGAACACCAATAACACTACTGTGGAGGCCCTAAGGGAAATAGGGACCTGGGAGAAGGAATATAAGACTATAATGTATATAAAATATCTAAAAATAAATAAGATTTAAAAAATGAGTGAGCAACAGGAGCATGCTGGGATATTAGTTCCAATTTATCCTCTGGATCCTATCTACCATCATTTGACCTTGGGTTTCATTCTGAGAATGTGACATTGAAAGTGTGGATGTGGTCTAATCAAATCTATGTCTTAAAATATTCACACACAAATGACTTGGTGAATTATATTATATACTAAAAGAGTATAAGCAAGTCGATCAGTGAGTGGTATTGGTGGTACTAAATATCTTTGGATTAGATGTGAAGGATATGAGAAGTGGTCAGATTTAGGATGTACTTTGACATTAGAGCTGACAGAAATTATTAATAGATAAGTATTAATTAAGCATGTTGAAAAATGGGAATTAATGAGGTGCAGTAAAGAGCTCCCTTGAGTTCTTGAGCTAGGTTTCTTGGCTGACATGTAGAAACTTACCATTTGAAACATTCCTGTTGACAAGGCTGTTTACATGCAATGTACCTAATGCACTGAGGCTCTAAAGCACCTGATTTCTTTGTAGAATTCTAGAATTTTTATAGTTGTGACTGGTCATTGTGCCCAAGTGACCAGGTCCTATTAAAACCTTTGGATTCTGTCCTAATGGAACTTGTTGGGCAGAAACATTGCACACATGTTGCTATGTTTCATTGCCCAAGAAGCATGAGCTGTGCGTCCTTTCCAGGTAGAAGAAAACAGGAAGTCTGTGTCTATATATAAGTCTGATGAGTATCTTTCTCCTGTATGTCTGCAGGATACAATGACCAGTTCAGCTGCCTATGAGTCGTGTGACTCTAACGTGAGTCACTGAATGTGTAGGGGGCATTGAGTATCCAACTTGAATGATGATGTCCTGAACAATCAGTGAACAGTGGTAGCACTTGTTGAGATGGAGAATGTGGGGATCAGCAGGCTTTGGTGGGGGCAAGGATGGAGAACAGTCTCTATGAATTTGATTTTGAAGATGCTGATTGTAAGATGACCAGACGGCATCTGTGAGGAGGTACACCTTGTGCTTGGAAACAAAGTATTCAGGGTAACAATCTGGTCTGATGATATACATACACTTAAAAATCATTAGGGAATAGATTGTACTTAAAATTCAGTTACAAGCGTGAATGAAACTATGTGGAGATGAAGTCTACAGAGAAGACATCTACAGACTAAGCACTGAGGCAATCCAGCATTTAGAAATCTTAAGAAAGCATTCAGAGAAGCAACAAAGAACCAGCTTGTGAGGGAGCCATCGAGTCCTGGGGATCTTGAGTCAATAGAAGACAGTGTTTTCAAGATGGAGAGAGTAATGAGCCAAAGCAAAAGAAAGTGATGTCACCCAAATTACATTTATCTCTCCAGTTCTCTTCAAAGCTTCTTCAGTGCTAATGCTTCAGTGAGCTAATTCCTCATGATCCTATGTTAGTTATATAAAGGATAGGTTTCATTCAAGTATATCATATACTTTGACCCATTCACCCCTATTATCTTCCTTATTTTCTCTCCTCCTCCCCTCCTGCTGGTTTCCTCTCTCTTCCCAAATAGTTACCTGTCCACCTTTATGCTATATGCATAACACATATATTTACATATTATATATGTAATATATAGATTCTATATGAGAGAAAAATGATTCGCTTTATTCTGAGTCTACCTTATGTCACTCAAAATAATGATCTCCAATGCCATCCATTTTCATGCCAATGAAATAATTTTATATTTTGTGTTTTATGTTTATGTGTTTCAATCCATCATTTGCTGATGGACATAAAAAATAATAAAAATGGGGCTGGAGAGATGGCTCAGCGGTTAAGGCACTTGCCTCCAGCGCCTAAGGCCCTGGGTTCAATTCCCCAGTACCCACATATGCCAGACCCACAAGGTGGTAGCCCTGGTGCACTCTCTCTCTCT
>PVHP010029087.1:0-22632 GCA_004024765.1 Zapus hudsonius
GCCTTTAATCCCAGCACTCGGGAGGCAGAGGTAGGAGGATCGCAGTGCTTGTGGTCCTGGCTGGACATCCAGCAGCAGCCCAGTCTGCGTACACAGAAAGTGAGCTCATAGTGCCCTCTAGTGGTCAGTTTGCGTCTATAACCATCTAAAGAAGCATCTTTTTTGTTTGTGAAGGCCTGAATTCCATCCTCTTCCTTTTAAACAAGCAATCCTTCTGAAGAAAGGACAGAGGGAGCGGAGCAATCCCAGCACTCGGGAGACAGAGGTAGGAGGATTGCCGTGAGTTCAAGGCCACCCTGAGACTACACAGTGAATTCCAGGTCAGCCTGAACTAGAGTGAGAACCTACCTTTGGGGGGGGGAAAAAAGACAGGGATTAAATGTTCATGTAGATGAAAAGAAGAAAATTGTAGCACTTTCTCTTATTTCAGAATATATCATTGATGTTAATTGTTTTAAATACTGTTGTTGAAAACAGCCATATTGCTGTAGAGAGCTGGGACGGCACAGGAGGGTGAAGGGGCCAGAGGGAACACTAAATGGGAAATCTGGATAGGAAGAAATTCAATTTCTACTGAGTGGACCGAGCCTGGACTTAGAATCAGGAAGTCCTGGGCCATGTCTGCCACTCACCAGCTGTGAGGTTGTGTTCAAGTCACTTTGCTTTACTGAGTGTGTTTGCACATGAAAAATGACCTCCTCAGATTGGATCCTTGTCACCATGGCTAAGAGCCTCCAGAAGCCTGAGGATCCTAATTGAATCCCAATGGCTGTATGGTCTGGGGCAACCTATTGAGCCTTTCTGGGTCTCAGTGTCTGATGAGTAACAACAGAACCCCTCATAAGTCTGCCATGAGATTCAGTGAGTTAAAAACCCATTGAAGGGGCTGGAGAGATGGCCCAGTGGTTAAGACACTTGCCTGCAGAGCCCAATGACCCAAGTTCAATTCCCCAGTACCCACATAAAGCCAGATGCACAAAGTGGTGTATGAATGTGGAGTTATTTTCCAGTGGTTAGAGGCTCTGGCGTACCCAATCTCTTTCTCCCCCCTCTTCTTTCTCTGGCACATCCATTCTCTCTGCTTGCAAAGAAATAAATAATTTTTAAAATTCTGTGGATACTTTGGAAGACTAAAACATTCAGAAAGTTAGCAATTACTGGTATAGTACACCTACAAAATACCTAGGATAAAATCAATGAGTAGTGCCCTTCTCCCTTTGCCCAACCTGGCTCTGGTAAAAGGCTGTGTCCTCATCACAGAGACAACAATAGAAAGAAGAGTCAACACTACACTAGCCTTCAAGTCTATGGGTCCTACAGCCTTTACTCCACACATTTCCTTGCCACTTAATCTTGTTCTCAGTCTCACCTGTTTGAAGGAAGTGAGACTTTGAATCCCTTTGATTGGCTGGGAGAAGCAGTTATGGGTCAGAATGCACCTGGCCTGATTGACATCTCTGATAGAAGATAGAGCTCCTCCCCTGCCAATGGTGAGGCCCAAAATTGGCACGAGGAGCTATACCCATGTACACACCATCAGGAGTCACTTGCTTCCCATGATCACCCCAGGGGCAAGCTGTATGTCTGTGCTTGACTCCTCTTATGCTCAGGGCTTAGAGAGGCAGCTGCGGCCACAGAGAGCCTTTGTCCATTTGGCTAGGGAGGGCAGCCAGCACGTTTAAGCTGAATCAGCCCCAAGCTCTCAGCCTGTCCAAAAAAAAAAAAAAAAGCGTCAGAAGCACATGGAAGATGAGATTCCAATCTTGTACATAGGTACAGGACTGGGGCTAGGAAAAACACACACACACCATGAGCTTTTATACAAAAACGTTTTATTTTCTCTGTTTATATTTCTTCCTCTCTTCCCAATCTCCTATCCTGGAACCCAGCCAACTTCTAACACTTCCTGCTGTCTGGTTCTTCAGTGTGGGGCAATGGGGACATGGCTGGACATTGTAAAAGGTGGGAGTCTTCCCCCTCACCAGCTGTAGAAGTTGAAAGTTTTCTAACCTGGCTGAAGCTACAGCAGCTGAAGCAAGAGGATTCATTCCCACTGGATGTCTATGAGAAAGAAATACGATGTCTCTCAGAGGCCTGGAAGCTCTTACACACCTTGTTTCTACTCCACACCAGGCTGAAGCTATTCGTTTGGGGGGGGGCACTCAGCAGCAAGGGCTGGATGTGTGTGCATTTGCTGCAGTTTTGGTCTTAATCAATAAACAGGAAGCAGAGAGAGGTTGGTCTGGTGGAACTGAGATATAAAACTGGGAGGAGTTTACAGGCAAACAGCATGGGCTTGGGTAGGACCACCTGTTTAGAGAGGTTCTGGCCCTAGAAAAGTCAGCACTTCCAGCATCACAACCACCTAGGAGTCCTGTCCCCACTTAGACAAAGGACAAATGACACAATAAACACTTTTGGTCTGAGATTGCCAGGAAAGGGCACCCATTGGCACAGACAAGGGCAACCAGCCCTCATCTGCCAGACATGGGCTTGGCTGCCTCCTGGCTGCCACAATCCACTCTGCGTAGTGTCACCACTGCCTCTACCATTTCTGCCCCAGCATAAGCTCTGCTAGAGACAATGCTGCCAGACAGACCGATGGGGCAGAAACGAGGACCCTGAGCTGCAGAGCCCTGCCCTTGGCATGAAGCTTACCAATGGTGATGTTTAAAAGCTCATTCCCACAGTCCTGCTGCTTTGAGCCAGACACACAGCACTCTCCTGGGTGGACACTTGGCCCACCGATTCTTTGTAAGATGAGAGCTCAAGGAGAAAGAAACGCTGAGAGGTGTGTGTTCATTTTTTCCCATCCCAGGTTCTGTCCTGCAGCTCAGAAGTCTGAGTCTGCGTCTAGGAGTTCGGCCTCCATCAGGTTGGTACGGGAGTGAATGGACCCCAGTCCCTGGAGGCGGCCTTGAGCCCAGGCCCTGGAGGCTGAGGTGCTGGGAAGAAATGGGTCTTGACGAGGACTAGGCTCTGGGCAGAAGGGGTTGGAGACCAGAGTCCAGGCTCCCTGTCGGCAGGACTCCCCTGCTCCCCAGGCGCCTGCAGCCACCAAGCACTTCTGCCGGGGCAGCTGGGGCAGCCGAGGAACCGCACTGGTGGCAGGGGCAGGGGGGTAAAGCTCAGGAGCTGGCCCCAAGGGGCACACCTCCTTCTTCCGCTTCCTCCGCTTCTTCTTCCGGCCCAGGCGCTTCTCCAGCTCAGGGGAGATCTCTGCCTCAACCAGCCACAGGTTGGCTTGCTCCTCCGGTGGCACTATCAGGACAAGAAAGAGCACAGCTTGGGACCCCAGCTCCACCCTATCACTGTTTCCTCCCCACAGTCGCTATTCCTGAGCTCTGGGAACCACCACTCCACCGCGCCCCAAGCCTCGGCCTCCACTGCACATCCTCTGGGGTCTTTCCTCTCTCCTCCCCTTGACAGCCCAGTAGGCTCCAGTCCCAGGACTCTCCAGGACAAAAGCCTGAGTAATCATACCTGGAGTTGCCACTGGGGTGACAGACACATCCTGGGGCAGTATGGCTCCTCTCCGAGCCACCATCTTGGTGACATGCTGAGCCCAGGCAGAGGACACATCAGCTGAGGGTTCATTGAGGTCAAAGGCTAAACCCGCTTTGAGGAAGGAAAGAAAGAAGGAAGTGACTTCTGGTCCCCACCCCATTCAGTGACTCTTCCCTTGTTCCTAGCTGGTCCCTTCCATTGCACCTAGTAGAGAAAGCCCACCCTGTATCCGGTAATTTCTATTCAGAATCTGACAGGCAGCTTCTGGTCCCACAAAAAGGGTAGAGGCCAGACAGAAATCCAGTCCAGAAACCCTAACTTCTCCCAAGAGAGTCACTGGGGAATGCAGATGAGAAGGGAGAGAGAGCAGAGTCCTTACAAAACCACAGCACCAGCAAGCAGCCTAGGAGAGGCCCCGGGAGCCCAGGGACTGGACAGGGGTGTGAGTGAGCAGAGAGCACTCTGCCCAACAGTTCGTGTGTGCTGGGAGGAAGCAGGCTGGCATTGTGATCAGAGGGAGGACAGGCTGAGGCTCACCCACGGGCCCGTCGTGGGAGACAGTGTGCATGCTGAAGGAGAGCTCCTGGCCCGGGTTCTGCAGGAGCTCTCGCCGCTTAGAGAAGGCCTTGGCAATCATCTTGCTCTTCTTGATCCGCTTGGGCTCATCATCACTCTGCCCGGTCAACCTGAGAACAGAAAAGTGGGGTTGGGAAGTGGAGGAGCAGCTGCTGCCCTTCAAATCTGGTGAAAAGACCTGGAATTCTGCTCCCTCTGGGACAGGAAGCTTGAGGATCTCTGGAGAGTGCAGGCTTTCCCTGCAAAGAAGCAAGCCTAGAATGCAGGCTGCCAGGAGGCTCTGCTTAAGTCACTCTCAGAAGACCCAGCCCTCAGGACAGGAACGCTCGACAGAGGGCGGTATTGAGCCACACAGGAGGCAGCTTCCGGCAAAGAGCTCCCCCAAAACTGTGAACTGATGCAGGAATGGAGAGGGAGTAAAACAGGAAGGATAACTGGCTGTTAAGCCCACCTGCACCAGGTGCGTCTCCAGATGAGCAGCGTGGCCTTGGTCCAGACCCAGGTGCTCATGGCAATGCCTGTTCCGAACATAGCAAACAGGTTGATCTTCTCCACCAGGAGGCTCGGGCGATTCTTGATCTCACAATCAGGGATGGGCTTCTTGGTAGGCAGCCCTATGGTCACGTTGGCCTGACACCTACAGTGAAGGATGGTCAACAATAGGTGAGGCTTTCTGACCTTTGATGGTGTTTTTGTTTATTGGTGCCCATTGGACCCAGGCTTCATGCATGTTTGACTTTACCACTGAGCCACACCCTCAGCTCCTCATAGCTCTCTTTGGAATCACCTGGAAATTATTATTATTATTATTATTTATTTATTTATTATTATTATTATTATTTTTTTTTTTTTGGTTTTTCGAGGTAGGGTCTTGCTCTAGCCCAGGCTGACCTGGAATTCACTATGTAGTCTCAGGGTGACCTTGAACTCATGGTGATCCTCCTACCTCTGCCTCCCGAGAGCTGGGATTAAAGGTGTGCGCCACCAGGCCCGGCGATTATTTTTATTTCATTTATTTGCATGCAGAGAGAGGAGGGAGGGAGAGGGGGAGAGAGGTGGGGGAGAGAGAGAGAGAGAGAATGGGAATGCCAGGGCCTTGTCACTGAAAATGAAAAACGGGTCACTTTGTGCATCTGGCTTTACATGGGTAGTGGGGAATCGAACCCTAGGCTCTAGAGGCAAGCACCTCAGATGCCGAGCCACCTCTCCAATCCTTGATAACTTTAAAAAAATTTTTTTATTCAATTTCAAGCAGCGAGATACAGAGAGAGAGAGAGAGAGAGAGAGAGAGAGAGAGCGAGCACACCGGGGCCACCACCTTGTGGGTCTGGCTTATGTGGGTACTGGGGAATTGAACCGGGGGCTTTAGGCACTGGAGGCAAGTGCCTTATCCACTGAGCCATCTCTCCAGCCCACCTTGATAACTTTTATAAGCTACTGATGTCTGGGCCTCACATCAAACCTCTGGGGCAGAGATCCAGTATGATGTGGTTAGAGCTTCTCAGACTGGCAGCTGGAGTATTTAAGAAAGAACCAGAAAAGCGCACACCTTTAATCCCAGCACTGGAGAGGCAGAGGTAGGAGGACGCCATGAGTTTAAAGCCACCTTGAGACTACATGGTGAATTCTAGGTCAGCCTGGGCTACAGCGAGACCCTACCTCAAAAAAATAAATAAAAATTAATGAGCCCGAAGTATTTTAACTGCTTCTCCTGGGCAGTACACACTGCTCTTCTTTTGGCAATTGAGATACCTCACTTTCTCTCATTCATCCTCACTGGGACACAGAAACCCAAGCAAACTACTTTAACCTATTATGTAAAGCCATGGACCTACAAAGCTGCAGAGAATGTACAGTTACAGGACAACTTCTGTGGCCAATCTAAAGTCAGTAAGTCAGTCAGGGAGCCAAAGCACACCAGCCAGCCAGCCAGCCAAGCGGGCACAGGCAGATGGGCAGAGTTAAGTATTTGCGGGCAGAACCTGGCAGAAGGAGGCTGCCTTCGAGGGGCTCTAGCTCCCACCAAGCCCCAAGGCCCTCACTCACAGCACGTAGTCCCTGAAGCTGCGTTCCCACTCGGCCTGGTTGAAGAAGTCGTAGAAGTGGCAGCTGAAGGTGATGAGCACAAAGCCAAAGGCTAGAAAGCCAAAAATACCTGTGGGATTCAGGGGCAGGATGTGATGTCACCAGACACACAAATTGTAGCTGCACAGGGGAGGAGGGGATCTGTTCCAATGAGGACTGAAGACAGCTGAGTCTAGAGCAACTTCAAGAACAGCACCCTCCAAAATAAAGCCAGAAAGGCCTGGAGGCAACTGTGGCAGGCCCACATGGGAGGGAAGTGGGCCTGCAGAAGCAATCTTGGCCCAAACCTGGATTCTTCCCCCTGAGAAGGCACTCTTACAGTGAGTCACCACGCTCCACGACCACGTACCCACACACACCTTGGCTTTGTCCCATGGCTACTAACTTGTCCAATTGACTTTCTGTACCCTGGAGGTCGCAGGATCCCAGGAGCATTTAGGGTTAGGCTGGCCAAGACCTCAGACCAGAGTCCCCTGGGGATCACTCACCCAGGCGCAGCATGGTCTCATTGATCTTGCTGGCGGCCTTCTCACTCAGCAGCCCAGGGTGCTTGCTCTTGATGGAGAACAGAGTCATGACTCCTGAACAGAAAGCGAGCAGAGAGCAGGAGTGAAGCCACTTTCCAGGGAGGGCTGGGGAGGGATATCCCATGGCACTAAAAACAGGGGTCTAATTATGCCCATGCTGACTTAAAGCTAAGGGGACTTGAAAATGGAGGAGGAGCTGGTGGCAAATATGCCATGGGCTGGGGTGACTGGGCAGAGCCTAACAGACAAGGAGATATATAGGGAACCAGGTCAAAGTTGTTCTGATGAAAAAAGCATGAAACAGAGAATTAACAGTTCTGTCCCATACAATACAATGTATGTTGTGGATATACTTTCAAATTTTTTAGTAACCACATTTAATAAAAAAAGAAACAAGCAAAGCTATTTTACCATATTTTATAAACTAAAAATATCCAAAATGTAATCATTCCAACATTAATCCATAAAGGCTATTAGTGATGTATTTTACATTATTATTCTTTTGGTGCTAAGTCTTTGAAATGCAGTGTGTAGTTTACACTTATGACACATCTCAGTTTGGACTCCTTTCAACGTGCCTGGTAGTGGTTAAACTATATGGGATGGCACAGGCACAAAACATACATCAGAAACTCTGCCAGAAAGGGAGAAAAGAAGGCTGAACAGAAGGCTCACAGTTCAGTGGGAGGAAACAGAAACTGACAAAGAAAAACCAAAGAAAATGAGCTAGAAACCAAGGCGTATCATGGGGTGGCAGATTGAGATAGGGAAATTAGTCCAGTAAATCTGTATGTGTTGTGAAAACTGTATATGTTAGGGTTAGGGAGGATTTGGAAACCCAGCTTCAAAAGACTGACAGTATAGATAAAATTAGTGTGGGCAATGGCTCCTACCCATGCACAGGGTAGGTTATCCAAGGTGTTCATCACATAAGTACACCCTGCCAAGGAGTGATAAGGGATGGAATCCAACCCATGGGTCCCTCAAGAAGCCAGGAGCCCTGATCCTGGCCTACACAAAGGTGCTGTCCCCCACACAGCAAGACTCTTGGTCCTGAGCCTGCCTCCTGCCCCAGGCCAAGCTGTTCTCTGTGAAGATAGTAGAGATGGCAGTTCTTGCTTGTTCTTCCTACAGCGGGTGCTCAGTACACCGTGTTGCCCCACTGGCCCTGGCCTGGTCACTCACCTCGAATGAGGAAGTAGCCTCCCACGATGAGCACCAGGCCAATAGGGGCCAGCACAAAGCCAGCACGGTACCGGTAGTTCTTGTAGCCCACAAAACAGATGCCACTCACGGAGTCCCCATCCACCTGCAGCAGGAAGGTGGATGTGACAGTCAGTTGTTGGCTCCTTCCCCTAAATCCACTCCATTGAGATCCCTCCCTTCTTCCAGCCACCCTACCTGGGCCACAGCGAGGATGGCCACGGTGAGGACAAAGGGAAGTGACCATGTGAGCAGGTGGAAATAAGAAGTCTTGCCCGAGAGAGGCTGATAGGTGGTGCCCAGGGCTTTGAAGGAGGTGTGCCAAGCATACGTGAGGACCACAAACCAGACCACGCCAGCCATCAGGGCATAGTACACGATGACAAAGATGATGACACAGGACAGGGTCTCGTTGGAGCTGTGAAGATGTGGCGAGTTACTTGGGGTCACTTTGTACGAGTCTCTCCACTCTGTCTCCAGGCCCTTGTCTGCTAAGGGCTGGAGGGGTTTCTAACAGTCAGGAGCCAGGTCAGATTCCAAAAGACTCCAAAGCACACTCTAAATTTTTTTTTCCAGGTAGGGTCTCTCTCTAGTTCAGGCTGACCTGGAATTCACTATGTAGTCTCAGGCTAGCCTCAAACTCACAGTGATCCTCCTACCTTTGCCTCCCAATTGCTTGGATTAAAGGCATGCACCACCATGCCCAGCTCAAAAAAAAATTTTTTTTTAAAATTTATTTGAGAAAGGCAGAGAGAATGGTGCACCAGGGCCTCCAGCCACTGCAAAGGAACTCCAGACACATGCGCCACCTTGTGCATCTGGCTTCATGTCAGTCCTGGAGAATCGAAATTGGGTCTTTAGGTTTTGCAGGCAAGCGCCTTAACCAGAGTCATCTCTCCAGCCCAGTACAATCGAGATCTTGAGGTGGAAGCCAATTTCTCAACACTGGAGACCTTGAGTGAACCCTACTTCGAAATATACCTTCAAGTCCACCCCCCCATTTTGTGACAAACGTCCATCACAGCCTTCCTCCCCCGACCCTCACCTCTGGGTCTCCACACCACTTACGTAGGCTCCCCAAGCCTCATGGTGCCATCTGCTCGGCAGACGATCTCACGCCTGGCACCGTCCATGAACTGTGCCAGCCAGCCAATGCTGCCCACGAAGAAACAGGCATTGACATAGAAGAGAATAACTGCGGGGTAGCGATTTGAGTTCCTCCAGTCAGCCACGAAGGTGGCCTAAGAGAGAAGGAGCCATTCCGAAAGGTTCTGCTACTGCAGGTGACCTGATTTGAACCCAAGACCCTTCCATGACCTTTCCTGGGGACCCCCTCCAGAGTGCTGTCAATGTGGGGCCCTTCATATTCTCCCGCCTGGCCCACCCACCCTCACACTAGAAGTGCCACCCACCAGCGTGAAGAGCGTGCAGAGGCCAGTGACAGCGCCGAAGGCCGCGATGTAGCTGTGCATGTCCCTGTGCTCAGCCTCAGTGAAGAGCGGGTTTTGACACTGGATCCCGCAGCCCTCCACGTCCTCGTACCAACTCTTGGGGTTGTCAGTCCGTACCAAGGGTGCCTCGCACTGGCCTGAACTGTTGAACTTGATGTTCTGCACCTCATTCTGCCACCAGGGAAGCAGAGAAGGAGGTTCCAAGGGGAGAGATAAATCAGGGGTGAGCCTCTTGTTTGGAAAAGGGATCGGGTCAGGCATGTTGGCTGGAGGTTAACTTCCAGCATGTGACTCCTAAGCCTTGCTACTCAATGGCTGCTTAGCCTTGGGCAAATTCTCAGTCCCAGCACCATGGCTCATGCCTATAATACCAGCACTTGGGAAACAGAGGTAGGAGGATCACTGTGAGTTTTCGACCAGCCCAGACTATACAGAGCATTCCAGGTCAGCTTGGGCTAGAGTGAGCCCCCCCCTCAAAAAATAGCGGGGCATGGTGGCACACACCTTTAATCCCAGCTCTTGGGAGGCAAAAGTAGGAGGATCATCATGAGTTCAAGGCCATCCTGAGACTACATAGTGAATTCCAGGTTAGCCTGGGCTACATCAAGACCTTACCTCGAAAAAACAAAGCACAAAACAAACAAACAAAAAAACCCAAAATAATTATTGGACTTCTATGCACTTCAGTTTCCCCATCTATGAAATATTAAGCCCTACTTTGTAGTAGGCGCTAATGATTAGATTAATAAAGTGTTCATAATGGTATTTGGTAACAGTAATTAGTATATCACTACCATTCTTTGTTGCTGGGTTGTTTTTTTTTTTTTGGTTTTTCAAGGTAGGGTCTCGCTGTAGTCCAGGCTGACCTGGAATTCACTATGTAGTCTCAGGCTGGCCTTGAACTCATAGTGATCCTCCTACCTCTGCCTCCCAAGTGCTGGGGTTAAAGGTGTGTGCCACCATGTTCAGCTTCATTACCATTCTTGCTGTTACTTTTACCATTCCAGATCTCTCCTTTCCCACAGACTAGATCACACCCCCCTGTCTTCCTGTCTCCAGTGGTTTTCTGTGTACATGTCCTAACTCCTATACGGATGATGAAATCCCTGAAGACAGGCTCCTGTCATCCAGGACTCCTATAACTCCTCAACACCTACCAGAGCAGGCGTTTGAAAACTATTTGCTAAACCTCTTATTTTGGGTCGACAGAGAAAGCTCAATAGACTGGCCAGCCAGTGAGTTACAGCTTGGGTTGGTGGCTCACAGACCCTGGGCTACAGACTCTGGGGCTCCGAGGGCGAAAGCTCTGGCTCCCCTACATCCTGCTCAACACTGCCCTATGCTGGGGCTGTCTGCCACAATCTTGCCTTACAGAGCACTCACCGGGCAGCCTTCAGGAAAATGGTCTGGGGTGCAGCGCAGGAAGTCAGGCCAGCCCCGTTCCCGCTCCACGATGGCACAGGGGCCTCTGGTGGCTTGGCAGAGAGTACGGCTGGGCAGTTCCACTCGGTCATTCTCACACTTGGGCATGTACACAGCACATAGCAGGGGCTGGATCACTGCCCAGCAGCGGGGGGCATTCCGGAGGCCTAGTGGGTGGTGACAGTATTGGCACATGAAGACCCTCATGGACCTACTGCCACATCCGTAGCCTCTGTTTCCCAGGCCTTGGCCACATCATTTCTCAACAGGACATCTGGGCAGGAGATTCTGTGTGCTGCATGGCTGACCCATGCACCGCAGGACATTTAACACAGCTTGACCTTGCGCATTAACTGTCAG
This sequence comes from Zapus hudsonius, assembly GCA_004024765.1. Lineage (NCBI taxonomy): Eukaryota > Metazoa > Chordata > Mammalia > Rodentia > Dipodidae > Zapus > Zapus hudsonius. The sequence continues at coordinate 11,132 of PVHP010029087.1, forward strand.
CAGAATCCTTCCACCCACTCCAGGGATGCTGACTAGAAGAGGGTCCAGAAAGAAGCTCCTGGGTTGTGGAATGATCTGTCTCTTGATGAGAGTTAGATGAGTGGATTGCTCTTGTGCAAATCAGGCTTGTGATTCCTGCACTACTATCTACACTGTCATTCAACTACAGTCCTCATAAACTACCGTTTCCAAATTCCCTGCAGGGGAGCGGTAGGGTCTCCGACTGATTGAGAACCCCACATGGTGGGGTGTGAGTTACCATCTCAAGGCATTTTCTAAACCTTTCCCCAGGACTCTTTTAGGGCGGAGAGCTATGGGACCCACCCCTTGCAGGACCCACTAGACCCAAAGATGTTTCCCCTTGCCCAACCCTCAGGACCCTTGTTCCTCTTACCAAGCTGAGGTAGAAAGAGAAGAGGTGGGGGCTTAAGAAGAAGTAGTCAGAGGAGCCGGGAACTGCAGAGCCAGAGGAGGAAACAGGAGGTCAGATGGAGAGAAACAGAGGAGGCTCTGTCCAGTGCAGAGGAAGGAGAGATGCCGTCAGCAGACAGAAATCCACGGGGGTCTCTGGCACACCCAACCCAGCCCAGGTCTCTACCTGCTCTTCTCCCACAGCCCCACCTAAAGCACCCCTACTTCAGGAACCTACATTCCAAGCAAGAATATCTTCCAAGGATGGGAAAGCCGGCATGGATACTGGGAGTGATGGGATAGGCAACGACCCTTTTGGAGGTTGGCAATAGAGGGGTAATATGCCTGCTCGGGTCCAGATCTCGGCTGCACCATTTTCTGGCTGTGTAGTCTTGGCCACAGTATTTAATCTTTATTTCTAGCATCAGTCTCCTTTTCTGTAAATGGAGAGGATAAATTCCCCTGTAGGGAGGAGAGATGCTGCAATAAATGTGCTTAGCACAGGACCTGAAAGGTCGTAAGCGCTTGGGGAAGGCTAGCTGTGGTTAATAACAGTCTCGGCCTCACAGCTGAGTCTACTCCAGGTTGCCAAGAAAGTTTCTCCCAGTTATAAAACCATATAGTTAGACAACAGTTCCCCCCTGCCTCAAAGCTGAATTACCTGGGGAACCTTTATCACCTGGAAGGAGGACCCAGTCCTCAAAGTTCTGGATGTCTGTGTTTGGAAATCAGTAGTGGGGCGATCAGGGCCAGGGGAAGGTATGCAATGTTCCTCGACTTCTAAGAGGGCTCCACACCCACCAATGCATCATAAAGTGAAAACATCCTAAATGGAAACTGCATTCAAACCGCTACACTGAGCATCCTAGGGGAGCCCCATGGCAAGCTTCCCCGTGTGATGGGACGGCTGGCATCTGGACAGAGGATCTGACCACATATTGCTAGCCTGTGAGAGGATCCAAATTCAAAAACAGAAGTATGACTTCTGTTTAATACACATCACTTTTGCACCATTATTCAGATGAAACACTGTTAAGTCCGGGCTATCTTCTGAAGGCAGGTGAGACTGTTCTCCACCTTGAATACAGCAACCAATTCCACACTGTATGCTTTTGTCTAGACTCATAAAACTACACAAAGAGAAGGCATGAACTTTACTGAATGCCTATTAAATAATATGTTTAAAATGTGAGAGGCAGGGCTGCAGAGATTGCTCAGTGGTTAAAGGTGCTTGCTTGCAAAGCCTACCTGCCTGGGTTCAATTCAGTAGTACTCACATAAAGCCAGATTCACAGAGTGGCATGTGTGTCTGGAGTTTGTTAGCAGTAGCAAGAGGCCCTGTAACACCAATACGTACTCTCTTTCTGTCTCTAGCTCAAAAAGTTATAAAAAGTTTTATAACTTTTTATATACTCATTCTTGCTCTAGCCCAGTGTGCCCTGGAATTCACTATGTAGTCTCAGGGTGGCCTCAAAAACTCACAGCAATCCTCCTACTTCTGCCTCTGGAGTGCTGGTCTAAAGGCATGCACCACCACACCCAGCTTAATAAAAATATTTTAAAATATATAATTTATTTATTTGCAAGCAAGGGGGGAAGAGAGACAAACAAATTCCAGACACATTCACCACTTTGTGCATCTGGCTTTACATGGGTACTGGCAGTTGAACCTATGCTGTTAGGCTTTGCAGGCAAGTGCCTTAACTGCTGAGCCATTTCTCCAGCCCCAATAAAAACACTTTTTAAAGTAAATTTTTTTAAAAAAAGTACTCAGGTTGGAGAGATGGCTTAGCAGCTAAGGCATTTGTCTGCAAAGCAGAAGGACCTGAGTTTGATTCTACAGTACCTACATAAAGCCAAATACACAAGGTGGCACATGTGTCTGGAGTTCGTTTGAAGTGGCTGGAGGCTCTGGTGAGGCCATTCTCTCTCTGTCTGCCTCTTTATTTCACTCTTTCAGATAACTAAATAAATTAAATGTATATATTTAAAAGTACTAGAAGAAGGACTGAGGAAGGAGTAGCCGGTAGAGTGCTTTCCTAGCATGCATGAATCCCCAGGTTTGATCCCCAGAACCACATGAACTGGGTGTGCGATTCCAGCACTCAGGAGGTGGAAGCAAAAGGATCAGAAATTCAAGGTCATCTATAGGAACATAGGGAGTTCAAGGTAAGAATGACCTACATGAGACCCTGTCTCAAATGAAAACAAATTAATTTTTAGAAGAAAATACAGGGAACGGGCCATGTTGTTTGTTTCTCTAGACAAGGTTTCACTAAGTAGCCCAGACTGGCCCCAAACTAGTATCTAATCTCCTGCCTGAGCCTTCCTAGTCCTGGAATGACAGGCATGTGTACCATCAGGCATAGCTTTGGGAAATGTTTCTTTAAAAATTCAAAAATAGGGCTGGAGAGATGGCTCTGTGGTTAAGGCGGTTGCCTCTAGAGCCTAAGGACCAGGGTTCAATTCCCCAGTGCCCATGTAAGCCAGATGCATAAAGTGGTGAATGCATCTGGAGTTCGTTTGCAGTGGCTGGAGGCCCATACTATCTCCCTCTTTCTCTCTATATCTCTCTGCTTGCAAATAAATAAATGAAACCTTTTAAAAAAAACAAAAATAAACCTTGGAATAATCAAGGCCTTTTGAAGCATAATACAAAAAAACCTAGTAACCATGAAATAAAAGATTAATAGAAAAGACTCCAGAAAAAGATAAATTCAGTAAGGTAAAAATACTAACAAAATGATGCCAGGCATGGTGGCACATGCCTTTATTCCCAGGGGCCACCAGCCTGAGACTACAGAGTGAATTCCAGGTCAGCCTGGGCTAGAGTGAGACCCTATCTCAAAAAACAAAAACAAAAACAAATTGCCTAGACTCTCCACTGGAGAGGTTCTTGACTGTGGTCACCAAGATTCTTGGAGAGAATTCATAAATTTATGAAGTTGGATGGAGAAAAATTATCTCACTAAAATTTAGCCCTTCTCTCAATTATGACTGTAACATGCCACAGTAATGTCAGCAGTACTGTGGCTTCGTTAGAGTAATATATTTAAAAAAAATTTTTTCCAAGGTAGGGTCTCACTGTATCACAGGCTGACCTGGAATTTACTATGTAGTCTTTGTTTAAAGAGGTTTCATTCTTTATTTATTTATTATTTTTAAAATATTTTATTTATGAGAGAGAGAGAGAGAGAGAGAGAGAGAGAGAGAGAGAGAGAGAGAGAAAGGCAGACAGAGCCGAGCGTGGTGGCGCACGCCTTTAATCCCAGCACTCTACACTACAGAGCACACTAGAGTGAATTCCAGGTCAGCCTGGGCTAGAGCGAGACCCTACCTCGAAAAACCGAAAAAAAAAGAAAAAAGAAAAAAAGAAATGCAATGTATAATTGTTCTTGGTAGCCACCAAAGCTCCTTGCTCCTAACTGTAACTTAACCATTGATCAACCTTTCCCCAGCCTCTCCATCCCTCCACTGCCCAGCCTGTTAATCGCCACTCTGCTCTCATCTAAAACTGCTTTAGATGCTACATGTGAGTGAGATCATGCAGTACTTGACTTTCTGTGACTTCTAATTCCATCCATGTTGTCACAAATGACAGGATTCCATTCCTTTTTAGGACTGAATTGTATTTCGGTCTGGAACTGAACTATTTTGTTTTTCTTTTGCACTCATCAGCTGATCAACAGTTCAGGTGCTTCCATTCCTTGGCTGCAGAGAGCATGAGAGGAGAGGACAGATGTCTCTGACATCTGATTTTACCTGCCTTGAAAATACACCAGCTATTCACTTACTAGTTCTTCTCTTATTTTTTAGGCTCTTTTTAAAAATATTTTTAAAGCCGGGAGTGGTGGCGCACGCCTTTAATCCCAGTACTCTGGAGGCAGAGTTAGGAGGATCGCCTTGAGTTCAAGGCCACCCTGAGACTACATAGTGAATTCCAGGTCAGCCTGGGCTAGAGTAAGATCCTACCTTGAAAAACCAAAAATTACATACATATGTATTTAAAGGTATGTAGAACTTAAAAATTGCTATACTGGGGGAATAGGCAGATGGCTCAGTGGGAAAGATGCTCAGCAAGTGTGCAAGCATGAGGACCCAAGTTCAATTCTCATGGTCACACATGCCTGTAATTCCAGGGCTGAGGAGGGCGACAGCAAGCTCCGGGTTGAGAGAGAAACTGAAGGGCAATAGAGGACAACCAATGTCTTCCTCTGGCCTCTGCACACACATGGGGACACAACTGCACACATATGTGGATACATCCCATATTCCTGGTCAGCCTGGACTAGAGTGAGACCCTACTTTTTTTTTTTTTTTGTAAAGCAAAAATGAAAACTTGGAGCCATGGTGGGAGAGAATATCCAGAGACTTTACCCCCCTCACCAACAACACAAAAAGGGGGGGGACCTGGCTGACTACTGTGCTACCCATAACCCCCAAACCACAGGTTGATCCAGCATCCCCACTGAGGAGGTTGCCCAATGTGTTGGGGACAGGGAGGAGGGAAATGGGATACCAACACAATATTTGCCCATACAATGTATCTACTTTTGAATAATAAAGATATAAACATATATATAAATGAAAACTTGGATCTATGGAGAGGGAGAGAGAGGGAGGGAGAGAGAGAGAGAGAGAGAAAGAGAGAGAGAAGTATGTTGTCATGAGCCCAGGTTAGCTTCAAATTTGTAGCTCCTCCTGCCTCAGCCTCCCGAGTGCTGATATTACAGGCAAGGGCCACAATGCCTGGCCATATATCTATTTTTTTAATTGATCCTGATCATCAACCTATTTTTTAAAAATATTTTATTTATTCATTTTCAAGCAGAGAGGTAGATGAGAAAGAGAGAGAGAGAGAGAGAGAGAGAGAGAGAGAGAGAGAGAGAGAGCACACCAGGGCCACCACCTTGTGGGTCTGGCTTATGTGGGTCCTGGGGAACTGAACCCGGGGCCTTAGGCACTGGAGGCAAGTGCCTTAACTGCTGAGCCATCTCTCCAGCCCCATCAACCTATTTTGTAAACAACTATAAGGAAATTCTCCCTGACCTGTCCCTGCAGTTTACCCACCATTACCAGCACCATCCTCCTCTCATCTCTCAACCTGAGGTCTGAGAGGCCAGTAGGAAATGGCTCCCAGCTTGTCTGTCTCCCTCCTGCTGGCTGGGCCCCGGCTGGGCAACAGAGCTGCACATCCAGGCGAGGAGGCTACGTGCTGGCTGTCAGGGGCCGTTCCCTTACTAACTTCAGGCTTTTCTTTCTTACTTTCTTGTCCCACTTAGATTGGCCTAAGGTGGATCATGGCCTAGACGTTATGTTTGTCTGGTCAGCTTGGAATGCTTGGGATGAGACATTTCCAGCTGAAATGGGGAGAGACACTAAGTGAGTAAAGCCCAAATCCAGAGAGATGAAAACCACAGGGAGACCTGAATTTTATACAACCCAGAATGGCATCCAGCAAAAGCCTTGGCGATCTAGGTGAAAGAAGCACATGACAGCCACCTCTCTATAGTCATATGCCATATATATACATTTTATTATTTATTTACAAAGAGAGAAGAGGGGGGAGAGACAGACAGACAGACAGACAGACAGACAGACAGACAGACAGACTATGGATACACCAGGGCCTCCACTGCAAAGGAACTCTAGACACATGCGCCACTTTGTGCATCTGGCACTACATGGGTAACGAGGAATCGAACCCTGGCATCAGGCTTTGCAAGTTGCTGAGCCATCTCTCCAGCCCCTCTCTACAGAAACTTCTATTTCCAGATCTGCAAGGAATCTCCATGTAGATCTCCAGTGAGAAAACACTAATTCACAAGGTCAAACTGAAGCCACCATTTTTTCCTCAGTCTCCCAGGCCACTACTATTCTCCGTCTCAGTGGTAAGAAACAGCACCACCTTCCATAAAGGTCTGGAACCTGGGTCCTCCTGCTCCTCATGCCCCACATTCCACTCATCAGCAAGTCTACTCTGACACATCTGTCCAACCCTCTGCTGTCCTGGTACCCCAAGCCTGACCACCACCATCTCTCGCCTGGATGATTTCATCCATGTCCTGATCAAGCAACCAGGCTCCGGGCTTTCCTGCTCTGCTTCATACAGCTGTTCTTATTTGTCAGCTGTTCTTGTCGTCAGTCTGTTTCTTGATGTGTGTGTAGAGTATGTGTGGTTTGTGATGTGATGTGTGTGCACTGTATGCACATGTGTATACCGATGTGCGTGTCCTCTGTGTACACATGGGGAAGCCAGAGTAGAATGTCCAGTGTCCCCTTTCTTCACTCATCTGCCTGTTTCCTCTCTACAGAATCTCCCACTCAACCCAGAGTTGCCATTTTGCTCTTTTTTAGTATTTCATTTATTCATTTTCAAGCAGAGATACAGAGAGAGAGAGAGAGAGAGAGAGAGAGAGAGAGAGAGAAAGAGAGAGAGAGAGCACACCAGGGCCACCACCTTGTGGTTCTAGCTTATGTGGGTACTGGGGAATTGAACCCAGGGCCTTAGGCACTGGACGCAAGTGCCTTAACTGCTGAGCCATCTCTCCAGCCCCCCCTTTTTAAAAATATTTTATTTATTCATTTTCAAGCAGAGATACAGAGAGAGAGAGAGAGAGAGAGAGAGAGAGAGAGAGAGAGAGAGAGCCGTTTTGCTTTTTTTACAATCAAGAAACTCCAGTAATTTTACACACACACAAACACACACACACACACCCAGGACTGAGGTTACAGATGTGTGTGGTCATGCCCAGCTGTTTACATGAGTGCTAGGGAACCAAAATCAGGTGGTCTCAGGCTCTGAGCCACCCCCCCCCCTTTCTTTTTGAGACAAAAATCTTGCTATGGCCGGGCTTGGTGGCGCACGCCTTTAATTCCAGCACTAGGGAGGCAGAGGTAGGAGGATCGCCTTGAGTTCAAGGCCACCTTGAGACTACAGAGTGAATTCCAGGTCAGCCTGGACTAGAGCAAGACCCTACCTCGAAAAACCAAAAAAAAAAAAAAAAATCTTGCTATGTAGACTTCAATGGCCTGGTACTTACTACAGTCCAAACTAACCTAAATTCAATGATCCTCCTGCCTCAGCCTCCCAAATACTGGAATTACAGTGGAATTATAGGCATGTACCACCACACCTGACCCAGAGATCGTCCAAAAATTCAGATATGATTATATCTTTCCCTTGCTTAAATACCTTCCTTATCGAAGGCTGGCCCCACTCCTTGTCATTGTCTGAGAACATCGAAACTTAGTATGGGGTATGAATCCTTGACTTTCTTTTTTTTTTAATATTTTATTTATTCATTTTCAAGGGGAGAGAGAGAGAGAGAGAGAGAGAGAGAGAGAGAGAGAGAGAGCGCACCAGGGCCACCACCTTCTGGGTCTGGCTTATGTGGGTCCTGGGGAATTGAACCAGGGGCCTTAGGCACTGGAAGCAAGTGCCTTAACCGCTGAGCCATCTCACCAGCCCTGAATCCTTGACTTTCTAATTCTCTAGGTCTTACCTTTGTGTGCTTTGATCCAATTATATTTATTTCTAAGTATTGATCCCTCTCATATCTAAAATTTTGTACATGCTATCTCCTTTTTCTATTCATCCATGCCTAAACCTTTCCATTAGTCATACCAGCTTCTTTCTCTTTCGGTCCTTCTTTTTTCTTTTATGAGGTAGGGTCTCACTCTAGCCAAGGCTGACTTGAAACTTACTCTGTAATTCCAGGCTGGCATCAAACGCACAATGACACAATACTTTAAAAAATATTTTTTTTATTTATTTTCAAGGGAGGGGATAAGAATGAATATGGGCATACCAGGGCTTCTAGCCATTGCAAACGATTTCCAGATGCATGTGCTACTTTGTGCTTCTGGTTTTATGGGAAATTGAACCCAGGCTGTCAGGCTTTGCAAAGAAGCACTTTTAACCAATGAGCCATCTCTCCAGCCCCATCATAATACTTTTCACAGACATTTGTCATCCTTTTTTTTTTTTGGTTTTTCGAGGTAGGGTCTCACTCTAGCCCAGGCTGACCTGGAATTCACTGTGTAGTCTCAGGGTGGCCTTGAACTCATGGTGATCCTCCTACCTCTGCCTCCCTAGTGCTGGGATTAAAGACATGTGCCACCATGCCCGGCTTGTCTGTCATCCTTTTAAAGTCAGATAAATAATTTCTGTGATCTTCATCTTGATATGCCTTGGTGCCTATCCAGGATGCGACATACTCAGTACACAACTGAATGAAGATCAAGCCAGACATGATGGTGCACGCCTTTAATCCCAGCACTCAGGAGGCAGAGGTAGAGGATTGCTGTAAATTCAAGGCCAGCCTGGGACTATATAATGAGTTCCAGGTCAGCCAGGGCTAGATTGAGACCCTACCTCAGAAAGAGAGAGAGAGAGAGAGAGAGAGAGAGAGAGAGAGAGAGAGAGAGAGAGAGGAGAGGGAGAGAGAGGGAGAGGGAGAGGGAGAGGCAGAGAGAGAGAGAGAGAGAAAGAAAATAATAAAGTTTACAGATGAAGATAAACTAGATTTCTTTCTTTTCTTTTTCTTTTTTGTATGTATAGCGTATGTTGTGTGGGTGGGGTGAGTGTGTGTGGTGCATGCACGTGTATGTGCAGATGTGTTCACGGAGGTGGAGGCCAGAGGAGAATGTCACTGATTTCCTTGGGAGAGAGTCGCTAGCGTGCAGCAGTGGTTTTCATGAGCCCCAGTGATTCTTCAGTCTCTGCTCCTTGAAGGACAGTGGTGACAGCTGTGTGTGGCCATGCTTAGCTGTTCTGACAAGGGCCTAGCTGTACATGTTCCTGGAGAACTGAACTCGGGCAGTCTCAGGTCCTCAGGCTGGAGGCACGTGCTCTTATTCTCCAAGCCATCTCCCAAGCCAACCTAGATCATCTATCTTAGAACGCCCGCAAAAGCCACGTGACACGGACCATGCCTAACACCAAAGCAAGCCCATGAACTCAGGACACAACAAAAACTAGATTCCCAGCTGAAGGGCTGGCTGTGATTCTCACACATGCTCACTTCACCCTCCCCACCTACAGATCCAGGTCGTGCCAACACTTGCTTCTGGCCCACTTCACAGAACACCAAATAGTAAGACCAAAGATGAAAAGCAAATACACCCAGCCAGGAAGAAAGAGGACTGAGAAGAGCGGGTGGGCAGCAGTGTAGAAAAGCTCAGAGTGACCTGGCAGCCCTGGCTCAGAGCTCTGCACCTCTGTTGGAATCTGTACAACCAGCAGCTGGTTCAATTCATGTACACGCCTGCCAACTCAGCAGCTGCTCTCAGGAGGATGGGCTTCAAAGAGGTCCAACCCCTTCTTCTTTAACCTGGTAGGGAGCCAGAGGGGCAACTCCACACATCACTTAACTAGAAAACTTCAACCATGGATGAGCCCCACAAAATACACAGGGCTGGAGAGATGGCTCAGCCGTTAAGGCACTTGCCTGCAAAGCCTAATGACCTGGGTTGGATTCCCCAGTACCCACGTAAAGCCAGATGCACAAAGTAGCATCTGTATCAGAGTTCCTTTGCAGTGAATATAGGCCCCGGTACACGCAATTCTCTCTCCTGTCTTTCTCTCATTGCAAACAAATAATAAATATTTAAAAATAAGTATACATAGAGAGAGATTATCACTTCATGATATCAGCAACACAGAACTAAGAGTCCAGTGATGAGAGATAGTTTTCCATTTAGCTAGTGCCTAAATGCAGGTCTTATTCAGGTAGTGCTCAAAGAAATTGCTTAATCTTTCTTTCATTTTCCTTTTCTATTCTTTAGTCTTTTGCATATATGTAACTTCAGAACTACAGTTATGTCTTCTATATACTCATTCTTATGCCCTGATGCTATTATATGTTACACATTTATGGTAACATGTTCTCATAACTGTGTGTGCAAAAGCACACTATAGGAAGTTATGGATTCTTCAATGCTACTGTTGACTATTTATAGTTTCTGCCTTACGTTCTGACTGCAGGCCCTGATCTCCACGTTGGAGGCAGCTCTACCTCATGGGTGCCATTCTCCAAGTTACTCCTCTGTAATACCTCCACCAAGCCCTGTATCCTGCCCAACAGTCAGCAAAAGCTGAGAACTCTCCTGGCTGAGTTGACAATGACAAGCAACTTACACTTACTAACCCTACACCCCAGGATCCCCATCGCCTCAGGGAAGAGCCATGCTAAGGCAAGTTGGTGCTGAAGGCCTGTCAAAAGAAGGCTCTCAGGTTTGCTCCTGGCTCCTGATTCTCTTTGCTTTTCACTCAAGGACAGCTGAAAGTGAGGGAATGACAAGGCCAGTTCCCTTCCCAGCACCCTCCAGGTTCCCCAGCCAGAAAGGTGACAGGGTAACAAATGGTGTGGTGGCCCACTCCTTTAATCCCAGCACTTGGGAGGCAGAGGTGGGAGGATCGATGTGAGTTTGAGGCCAGCCTGAGACTACATAGTGAATTCCAGGTCAGCCTGGGCTAGAGCGAGACCCTATCTCGAAAAAACAAAACAAACAAACAAAAAAAACCACCAAACCAAACCAAAACAACACTCTAAACGGGAAGGGGGGAGTAGCTTGATTGTAGTCTGCAGTTTTCAGGTTCACCCATAACTCTGCCCCAAGTAGAGGCTCTGGGACATCCAGACACCCTGGAAAACACCGACAGGCTCTCAACATCCCAGACATAATGCTCTTCCACAGCCCTCATTAGCCCGAAAGTCACTTTTCCAAAAAGCATACAGACAACAGTTAGTCTTGCCTCCTCCTTCTCTTTTAACTCCAGAATGCATCGGAGTTCTTATTTTTCAGATAAGGAAACTGAAATCCGTGAAGACCAGACAAAAATCACAGTTCTCTAGACTTATCTCCTAAATCAAGATTTCTAGAGAATTCCCTTGGCTTTTCATCAACAAGGGGATTCTTTTCCTTCACAAGTTTGCCCTCACCCTTTTCCCTCCAAATGCCTATGTCCACCTTCTTCTTAACCGTTTTTCCCCTCTCTCCATTTTTTTCCCAAACTCTGAACGCTGCTTTAAATCCCCACGGACCCTGCTTCCAGGCTGCAAAAAGCATCTCCTCTCCCCCCCCCC
>PVHP010029088.1:0-22639 GCA_004024765.1 Zapus hudsonius
TGTGTGTGTGTGTGTGTGTGTGTGTGTGTGTGTGTGTAGGTCAGAGGACAACTTTAGGGGTTGGTCCTCACCTTCCACCTAATTTGAGGAAGGGTCTTTTGTTACTGCTCACCATGCCTTTCTCCAGGCAGTGGTTTTTGAGCTTGTGAGACCTTCTCCTGTATCTGCCTCCTGTCTCAAACCATAGGCTCCCTGGAATTACCTACCACAGATTCCAACTTTTATGTGTTCTGAGGATCTCAGGCACTCAGTCTAGAATGGAAACTTTATTCACTAAGATATCTCTCAAGCCCATTAAGGACATTTTCATACAAGCATATAATGTACTTTGAGCATATTCCCTTCATTAGCCTCATGTTCTTTTCTCTCTTACCCCCCACTCTTCCTTAGTCCTCTTGGTTCCCACATAACCTTGATGCATATTTTTGCTTCTATGCTTATGTCATATATACATGCATGATTTTATGTATCTAAGTGAAGTATAGTCAAAATATGAGCAAAAATATGTGATTTTTGTTTTTAAGACTCCCTTAATATTCTTAAATGTTATAATTTTGTTCATTATGCATAAAAATTCATTATATATACATGTCACATATTTTGGAACCTAAGTTGATTCAATAGCTATTGTAATACTGCTGTAATAAACACCAATGTTCAAGTCTCTCTGTGTTCAATTGGAATCTTTTGATGATTTGCTTGGAGATATTTTATTTGTTGTTTCTGTGCATTAAGGCAGGGTCCCATGTACTCAAGGTTGGCCTCAAATTTACCATATAGCTGTCGTGGTCAGCCATACTCCTCTGCTAGGATGAATCTCCAAACCAGGCACAGCTTGTGGAGGAAAGTGTTTATTGAAGTAACAGATCCAGGGGAAGTTCCAGAATGGCGAAAGAGGCTGGCCCCCTTTTACAGATCCACGCAGAGAGAGAAACCCACCACCAACACTCCAAACTCAAACTGACAAACAGCAGGAACTCCAGGCCTGCTCTTTGCATATGTATAGCTGGAATCCCAGATCAATCCCAGAAACACCATAAGGCTGGACCCTAGGATCTGGCCAAGGTCACACACCCTCCAGCCAGGCTGCTGGAGAAAAACTTTAGTAGCACTTGAATCTGTTGGGGGACATCCATTCAAACTACCACAATAGCCAAGGATGACTTTGAACTTCTGATCCTCCTCTTTTCACCATCCAAGTGCTGGAATTAGAGGCATGGGCCACCACTGTAGGTTGATGTGGTGATGGGGAATAAATCCAGCTCCCCATACATATTAGACATGTACTATTCCAGCTGAGCCACATCCTCAGCAGACATGAAGTCCTTTGAGAAAATATCAAGGAGTGGTTCATATGGTAGCTCTATTTTTAGTTTACGAGGAATATCCATACTGATGGCCATAGTAGCTGGACCAGTTTACCTTCTCACCAACAGTGTATGAGGATACACCTTTTTGTATACTTTATCAACATTTATTGTTATTTGTCTTCTTTTTTGTTTGTTATTGCTTTAGCTGTTGTTTATTCATTTTCATTAATCTTGATTTTTTTCCTTATCCTTGGCTTCTAAATAGAAATTTTATTTAAAATTTGCATAATCCCCTTTCACTACCTTATCCATTCCTGTCCAAAGAACTCTCTCATTTTCTTTCAATTATACCTGACTTTCTATTCTTTTGTTTTTATTTATTACTTAATTAAATATCTTCATTTATGAGAAGAGAAAGAGAAAGAATGACCATACCTACTGCCTACTGCCACAGCAAACAAACTCCATCTGGCCAGAAGGCTTTGCAAGCAAATGTTTTAAACTTCTGAGCCATCTCCTGAGCCCTCCCTCTTTTTTCAAGTCTTTTTCTTTTTTGACCTTCCTACACTGTCCATAAAAACCTGTTGATTTGATCAACATTATGCCAAGTCCTGTGAAGTAATTGTAGCCATTGTGAGGTCATGAATACAACAACCACTTTGCATCTCCAAGACAGCATTCCAAAGCACTCCTCCCCATCCATCAGCTCTTACAATCTTTCCACCACTTCTTCTGCTATAATCCTTGAACCACTGAAATATGTGACAGATACATTTCATTTAGATACATTTCATCTGCCACATCTCAGCACTTTAATGCATTTCAAGTCCTTCCAGCAATCACCACCTTGTGCAAAGAGAAACGTCTCTAACCAGTAATGAGAGCAATACATACTAACATATGGGCAAAAACATAAGCATTTAGATTACACTTTGTTGGATATAATACATTCATGTAGCCAAGCTACAGTAGTAGCTTCCTGGCCAAAGTATTCTGTCTAGGTTTTCAGTACGAAGCATGATTTCCCTGAGTGCTATTGATTAACCACTAATAGATATGTCACTATTGCACTAGTGGAATCATTTTGCCTACTAGCTGACCAGTTGTGAAGTTAGCAGGGCCCATTGCTGGGGAAGATCCCGGAGCAGGCTACATAGCACTTTTGAACACTAGGACAGCTAATCAGCAGAGAGGAGGCTTCCAGTTCAGCTCTAGCGTGTCCTTCAACCAAAGAATGTGGTGTCTTTAGGATCATTTATTGTTTTCTTAATGAATGCCATAGTGACTAGGGTGAGAAGGAATCTCAATGTTTAGCTCTCCAAAGTTTTCTGCCATTCTATATACTATCACTTGATCTATTTCCTTTCTGTGCGCTAGACAAAGACATATAAAAGTCTTAAAAGTGAATATATTACTATTCAGCAAAATTTATGATGTGCTTTCTGAATGATACTGTTGTGAAAATACAAAGGTATGCTACAGACTTAAGATATTTGAAATATATTTTATTAATGACTGTCAATCCAAAATACATAATGAGCCCTTTCTATTCAATAACGCAATAAAAATAGACCTGAAAGATTTGAAGATACTTCATGAAAAATAGTTGAATAGTAAATAAGCAAAAAATGAGCTCAGTATTATCAGATTGGGGACTATAAATTTAAAATATCACTTGTTAATACTTTGGTGCAGTTAAAATAGGAAAAGTGAAAATATGTAAAATACAAAATATTGAAAAAGATTTGCAGCATCCATTGCTGATGAAAGCTAAAATAGGTACAATGACTTTGGAAAATTCATTGACAGGTTTTCACAAAACTAAATAAAACACTTATTATTTGACTGATGAATTCTTTTCTTGGTTTTTAGTTAAGTAAGACATATGCCCCACCCCAAAAGAGACCAGTATGATAATTAACAGCAACTTTATACCTGATGGTAAAAATGTTCAACTTGTTCATACTCAGTGAAGAAATAAATGCAAAGATTGTTATAGTTTATACATGCATTTTTGATAGATTATTGATTATTGTAAGATTAAAATACAGGGAAGTTTCATGTGTATTAAGAACAAATTATAAGTAAATGAAAGTAACCTTTTGGATTAATTGTTTTCTGAAGTTATATAATATGTGTAAGTATATCGTAAGAATTAAAGATGCATATTGTAATCTAAAAATGGTAAAAAAAAATGAATATGAATAATAATAATATAAAATAGAAGACTAAAAGTATTTAATTCAAGGGGCTGGCGAGGTGGCTCAGCTGTTAAGACACTTGCCTTCAAAGCCCAAAGAATGACCTCAATAAGATTCCCCAGTACCCACGTAAAGCCAGATGCACAAAGTGGCACATTCATCTGGAGTTTGTTCAGTGGCTGAAGGCCCTGGCATGCCCATTCTCTCTGTTTGTCTCTCTTCATTCCCTCTCTGCTTGCAAATAAATAAATAATAATAGTTAATTCAGGCAAAAGAAAACAAGAAAGTAGGAAAAACAATCAATGTTATAAATAGAAAGTAAATCTTGAGATGTTCTACATAAACCTGAATAAATAAATACCCTGAACAAAAATAGGCTAAATGCTTCAGTTATATGGCAAAGGTTGTTGAACTGGTTAATAAAAAAGTGAACACAAATTGTGACGAGATGTATAATAATTTATATGCATTCTATAAAATAATGAAAAGAAATTGAAAGGTCAAAATAAAAAGAGGAGAAAACATATAAAGTATCAGATATATACTATAACTATATTAAGCCCAGAAAGATATGTATAGACTAAAAAACCAGTATTACAGTGGTAAAGGGATCATTCCTCATGATGATAAAAATAATCCTAAATATATCTGTATCAACAGGCAGGCATGAAATATATGAAAAAAGACTAAAGAACTTCATACTGATAAAGCAAATAGAAACAAATAGAAATATAAAAGCTGAGAAAACTACAAGCCAGTTGGTTTTAAAGGTAACAAATTTGACAACCAACTTTGTTAACAAAAGTTATAACATCCTTAAATATTTTTTCGCCTGGAATATATAGAATGAAGGAACACCTTGACATCCATTTTATGAGACCAGTAAAATGTAAAATCTGATTAAGACATTATAACAGATTATGTGACAGATTACTAGATCTACAAATATAGACACAGAATCATTAGTAACATAGTTGCAAATAGAAGTCAGCCCCACATGAGGATTGTCACAGCTGGTGGCAAAGCATTGTACCTATGATTTCACAGCTGGTATTACTGCAGAAAACTGGGATAACCATGGGAATTCACAGAGGAAAAGAGAACAACATTTCACAAGTTGTTACTCAAAAACAAGGAAATAGAAAACAAAATTTAGAAGCCCTTGTATCAAAATGTTTCCAGTCACCATGGTTAGATGGCAGGGTTGGGAGAACTACTCTTTACTGGTGGTTTCTTGTATTTGTCAAGCTTACCACAAGGACTATGCATTTTTCAAAACTTTATAGGAACATGTGTGATGACTAGTGAAAGCAAAGAAGAACAGAGATATAGACCAGTGAATTGAGAACAATAATGGGAGGCTGGAAAGGAAACTGTGGTTCTGAGGAGATGGTTGATGAGGAAAGGAAAAGACCTTAATGTCTGTTGTGGATGCAAAGCTTTGTGATCTCTGTAGCTTAATAGACAGAAGTAAATGGTTTGTTGTTTCTATGTGGATTGGGCAGACTCGATTTGACTGAACAAATTTTATTTTTAGTCTTCACAGTATAATTCTCTAAAGGTTATTCCAAATCCCTCTTTCTCTACCTCTCTCTATCCCTCCTCCTCCTCTTTATTATTCATATTCTTCTTCTTCCTCCTCCTCCTCCTCCTCCTCCTCTTCCTCCTCCTTCTCTCTATTTTGCTGTCCACACAGCATGTGTCAATTCTGCCTTTTAGACACTTCTGAAGAGATTTCACAATAGAAGAATCTATTTTTCTTTTCTTTCTTTTTCACCTGTCCTCTCTTCTCTAGAGAGTATGTTATATTCGAGAACTCGTAACATTTTCAGCAGAACCAAAGAGAAATTTCAAATTTCATAAAAGCAGCACAATACTTTAAGCACTTAAATTAATAACAATCGAATCGAGGATAATTAGGTTAAATTTAATTTTAAATGGCATTTAAATGATAAATTTAGATAAATTTATAAAAAGATATTGCCTTAAGTGCTTAACTGCTTTCCGAAGGTCACCAGAAGGAAACCCTGAGCCTCTCCCAAAGAGAGATACTTAGTTCTGTCAATAGATCTGCAGCTCTGAGTTAACTACTGGTAGCTTTTAATCTTAATCTTCAAGCAAAGTGATACTGCTTAGGTACAAATTGAATTTGGTAAATGCATCTGAATGGAGTGTTACTGAGCATAGGAAAAGACCCTCTTGGTTTGTGATAGTGAACTCTAAGCTCACTCACATGAAGAATTTTATGATCTTGCCCATTTGGTTCCTGTTTATTCTGACATGGCAGACAGAATAAAAACTGATGATATGCTCACTACAGTCCTCCTTTTCCATTAAAATTGGAGGCATTAAAAACAACAGTGACATTGAATAATAGCATAATGCCACTCAATTCACCAATATTTTTTACTCTTGTCAGGCCAAAACTTTTCATCAGAGCAGCATCAGATATGGATATAGTTGAGTTTGAAGAAAGAAAAAATATTAAAAAGCAGCCACATTCCACTGACTAGCATTCTCTGTAACTTGGACTAAAGCTCAGCATGTGAGACATGAATCATGATCCAGGAAAATAAAATTATAACACTCTCATGTAATATCAAACAGATTCAGAAATGTGCCACGAGGAATTATACCATAAAATCTTCTATTTTGTTTTTCATCATAAGGGTAAGATGAAATAAATATTGTATAGCTGGCCATAAAATCATAACAAATTTTTATTCAACATATTTTTCTTTTTGAAATTGCATGGGAATTGGACTAGTAAACAGTTTCATTTTTCCCACATCACGTAGCATGGTGTTCAGATCACATGTGTCTGTGTGTGCCACTCTGTTCTAGTGAGTCTTTGCAGGCACTGTCATAACCTATCTGGCCAAGCATGAACTGTCTCTAAAGATTAAGTGCACCTATTTTGAACTGGAGGCTGCATACCATAATTTTTAGCTAACCTGTTTCCTTCTTAGTGAAAACAGAAATAAAAATATATCGTGCACACTTCACTGCTCCATCCTTTGACCTCACTGCCTGTCAAGCCGAGGTGGTGATGAATACTTTGTGTCCCTTCAGTTTTAATTGCTCATAAATTGTTATCCCACGAAAAACAAAACTAGCCTTGTCCTCGTTTTAGTTGGGGTTGGAGGTCAGCCTAACAGTGATACAATTAAGGAGTGTCTTTGTGTGGGGGTGTGGGAGCGAGGAGGCCAGTAGGGTTGCAGCATAGGGGGAAAGAAATGTAGCTGTCCTTTCTAAGGAAAATACAAAGAGAATTCCAACTTTTGAGAAAAAAATCACAGATACAGTAAATCATGCATGTTTGACAATTGTGTCCTAAGAGCTTTGATGGGGATTTCGGGGCAGCAACAAAGAAAGTGAATTATATAGCATGTTGTGTGCCAGCAAAAATGTGCATTTTTTTTGCGTGTGTGGCTCATTATGGTAAGGATAAACTAATTCATTGAAGAAGTAAAAAAAAAAAAATTCTGGTTTCCCAAGCACCTGTAAAGAGCCCAGGGTGTTTCCAAGTGAATTTAGAGACCTTAGCCTTCAGCTTCTGCCTATTGTCATCAGAGGGACAGTTGCCACTCACCTTGGATTCCAAAGCATCTGGGTTCTTTTCTGTGGGTTTAACTGAGTCAGACATTGTTTCCAATTAGACTTCTCTACTGCTCAGCACTAAGGTATGACCTTAAACACTCCCATTTCAAGTATCAATGGAGCTCAATCTTTGAATTTTTCTCATTGTTGAAAACTGTCAAAAACAGAGATGATTAGGCACTTTCTTTATTCTGCCTAAAATAGTATTTTACGCCCAGCCAGTGGCCTATTGACTGGCTTTATTATTTTGATTAAACCAAAGCAGAAGCAGCATGATCTAAATGTAGACAGAATTGAACTTGTATTGAGACCACCTCCCTTTTACTCCAGGTATTCTCTTGCTTTCCTTAGTTTTGAACTAGTGATTTGACTTCCCTATATTTTAGACTTATTTTTCAAAATGAAATGATACCCTCAATCCTTCCTTACCTTTTAAAATATTGAAGCATATATATGTATGTATATATATATATATATATATATATATATATTGTGTGTGTGTTTTCAAAATAAAAGTGTGAAATACATTTTGGCTAGTGCTAGGATCCTTAGTCTTATTTAAATTTCTATTGCTTGTTTTAATTAAATTTTCCCATAACTTTTGAACAATTTGTTAACTCAGTCAAATTATCAATGACCAAATGGTATTCTGATATTAACTGCCCCCTATTGAATTTTAATATTACCTTTTTTTTTCAGAAGAATTTGTATTTTTCTCTGGCTTAGCTTTGGCCAGAGAGAGACCAGGTTAAGTGACAGCACTCCTTATTGCCCAGATTTGAGCTGTCATCTTCTTATCCATATAGTTCTGCAGCAATTACGTCCCAAGCACTGTAGTAAGCATTGAAGAAAGAACCGTGAACAAAATAGAAAATAATTCTTTCCTTGATGGAAGTGATATTCTTCTATCAATTTGTCCAGTTCAGTCAATTCATGATGTCTAAACATATGAATGAAAGTATTGTATATTAAAAATGAGGATAATAAGGGTTGCTTATAAAATCACTGGTTTACAAATCAAGAAGTTGGGACTAGAGACCAGTTATGGGATTCTCTAGCTTTGGGACCTGAGACAAATCATTAGGCGTTTATGTGTTAAATGGATGAGCTGATCTTAACCAATTCAAAAATGTTGAGATTGTCTATAAGGGGAGAAAAACGCCCCACTCCTTAATGGAAGAGGGAGCAAGAAAGGGAAAGAAGGAAGGAAAAGCTGACAACATGAAAACAAAACAAAGACTAATTGAGAGGGGGAAGAGATGTAAAGAGGGTGGGGAGCTAATCATAATGGTTTATTACTATAATTGTCAACGAAAAGTTAAAAACACACACACACACACACAAAAGAAACAAACCAAAAAAAAAATCAAGTACCTTCCAATCAAAACAACTATAAAACAACCCCCAAGCCCCAAATATTATCTGATTTCTCTCACCAAACAGTATGACTAATTAAAAGTGCTCATTATTCAGAAAAGTCCTACAGTGCATTTTGAATGTCATTTGCTCAAATCAGGAAAATCTGGAGATTTATACTCTCTACTTGTTGGGTGAAGGTTTGAGACAGTTTCACTTTGTAACCCAGACTGGGACCTGTAACTCATTAGATCGCTCTGGCTGCTTCAAACTTGTGATTCTCCTGTCTCAGCTTTCTGTGAACTGGATTTACAGCTTTGAGTTACCACACTTGTCTCATCAGTTCTGTATGTAAGCAATATGCAAAATTTATATCTAAAGCTGGAGAGATGAATCAGTGGTTAAGACACTTGCTTGCAAAACCTGACACCCTGGGTTTGATTCCCCAGGACCCACATAAAGCACAAAGTGGTGCATGTATGCCTGCATCTAGACTTTGTTTGCAGCAGCATGCAGCCCTAGTGCACAAATCTGCATGTTTCACAATATAGCTTAAATGTATTGTAATAACAAACTTACAGGAATAACACAGAAGACAGACAATATTAAAAATCCATACTTGCTTGTAGGACAACTCAGAGAAGTATAGTGAATGGATGGAATCTATTGAATGGAAAAAATGCCACAAGCACCATTTAGATGCTGCCAATAAGAAATTTACTTATTTTTAAAAGATCCAAATACTGGCATTGTCCAGAAAAAAATGTAACAGTTTATTTATAATTGTTATAAAGTTGAACTGTTGAAACTTATTCCAGGAAACATTTTGACTTGCAATAATGCTTTATATGCCCATATGTATGTTAAAAATTCACACAAATAAAAAAAGAAAGGGAAGGAGGAAGAGAAAGAGGAAAGTAGAGAGAAAGAGAGGGAGGAGAGAGAATGATTTTATTATATTTGAGTATTTGAAGAGAAAACATACCCTATCTTTTGGCTTAAAAAATAAAAATAAATCTCAACCATTTAAATTTTATTTTTTTCTATTTTTTCCCTCTAGAAGTAAGCTCATTGTAGTGGCAAATAATTCTAGTGCTTGAGACAGAATTTCCTCTCCCCAAAGTTTTGCCTACTACATTATGGATATAATTGAAGTTGTATTTTGTATTTAAATATCTCAAGTATAGTAGACAGTATATTAATTAGACAGTATATTTTATGTGGTTTTTCAATCTCAAATCAATAGTACAAGGCAAGACTTAAATAAGATTAAAATGCTTTCAATTGCTATTAGAGTATAACTTTGAGAAAAAATTATTTTTGCTATTATTCCTATTTGAGAAGTTTTTTATAGGTATTTACAATTTTTTAAACCTGTGTCTTTAAGTGGAGGCTTTCTGGGTTATCACTTTGTAGATTCACCTACCAACATATTTTCAGCGAGAAATGGATCAAAATAGGGTATCATTTTCAAATGCGTAGTGGAATCAAAATAAAGTGAGCACATGTGACCTGGCAAAGGTTTCCTTATTTTTTTATTGGTTTGTCATTGTTCTCAATGACTATGTGCCATCACAATGTTTACTCCTTTAGGAAAAGGAATTATATCTGCTATTTTCCTTCACTCCACTATCCCTGGAGTCGACAATGATAGCTAGCCCATTGATGCTCACTAGACAAATGTTGAATGAATAATTATTGCTGTGACTTCCTGAAACATTTGCAATGTTATGTTAAACTGTAAATCATTGGGCATATACAGTAAAATCTAAGTTTCTCAAGAAACCATGTGCTGGGTCCTTCTTCAACCATCACAGCTCTGTCAAGCTGGGGTACCCATGTTGGCTTTCAGGTATTCTGCCTCAGAATACTGGTGAGACAACAATGATAGTGCAGCTGTGATGTTCCGGATCACAGAGTGACCAGTACTCTGTCCCCAGGCCAAAGTTAGTGTCCAACCTATTCTATGAAGCAATGTGAAGCATGCAAACCAGAAAAATCCTGATTAAATTCAAGAAACATGTTTTCTTTGGATGTCATTCATGACATCTGTAAAATGTGCATGATTTCATCACTTACCAGAATGTTTTATACAATGGTAAACAAACTATAAAACTGTTTACAAATTTTTTGTGCAGGTTTTGTTGTCATCTTTGTTCTACAATATTGTTATTTGAGCAAAATTCTACATTGTTGGAAGACTCCATAATAACACGACTGTTCATAGCAGTTTAAGATTATTTATGAAACTGAGTCTTCATACTGGGAAAACTAACACAAATTATGTAAAATCAGATGAAAGTGGCTTTTTGAAGTAGTTATTTTAGCAACATATTTTGTACTTGCACATAGAAATTTGTATGTGGGTGCCTAATATTTAATATTAAATAAACCTGGAAATTCACTGAAAATTACAGTATTCCAAGCCAGGCATGTAATCCTAGCACTTGAGAATTTGAAGCAAGATGTTCATGAATTCAAACCTAGCCTGGGCTATGATTGGATCAAGGCCAATCTGAGCAACATACCTAGTGTCTCAGAAAGAAAAAGAAAGGATAGGGGTAGGAGGCATTAAGAGAGGAAAGAAAGGAAGGATAGAAGGAAGGAAAGAAGGAAGGGGAGAGAAAAGGAAGGAAAGAGGGAAGAATGAAGGAAGAAAACGATGGTGTTCCCTTGTCACTTTGGGTAAAAGTGTTGGCAGCTTGTGGTTAGAACACAAACAGAACTCAATACTTCTGTCTTTTATTGGGTAGACTAACAAGAGTAAAATGTGATAATGAGTATATATCAAACAAACATTTCTCATCTGTTGAAAACAATGTCATAATATCAATATTTTCTCCATTAATCATTAATTAGTCATTAATTTCTTACCCAAATTAAGATCTTATTCTTCTGTCCAGCTTGCTCGGAGTAAACTCCTCTGTCTTTAATTTGTATCTGCTTAAAATATTCTTAATTAGCAGAAGTTTACCAGTGTGTATTCCTTTTATCATAATGGTTCACATAGGTAAGAATGTTTGTTATTGTTGTTTTAAAGTAGGGTCTTACTCAAGCCCAGGCTAAACAGGAATTCACTATGTAGTGTCATGGTGGCCTCAAACTCATGGAGATCTTGCTACCTCTGCTAAGGTATAGCCACCACCATGCCCAGTTCCATAATAAGGACTTTGAGTAGGAAATACTTACACATGTCACTTAAACTGCACATTGCAGTATTTCCAAGTGGTGATCTCCAATATCTACAACTTTGGGATTCAGTGATTCTAAAACTTTTATACAAAACTATCCTAATCAAAGGGAACATGAAATAAATTTCCGAGATCTGTGGAATAATGCAAGCAGCACACAATCAGAATGATGTTCTGAAAAAACCATTTTATCTGAAATTATCCTGTGGAGATTTTTACTATACAGCCTTCACATACATATTTACTTTAATACCAACAACATCCAAATATCAAATAAAATTAATGCTTCTAGAAAGAGATCCACCTTTTCTCTTTTAGCTTTTAATATTTCCAAAAGCCTTATCATTTGCCAGCAGGGACATACTTTTCCCAGCTTGAGGTGACAATGCAATGACAAATAATAGTAACTAAGGTTTTTTTGTTTGCCAAGGTCCTTCACAACTCAACCAGCACTTCATGTCCTTGTCATCTGAGAAATACATGACAGATCAGCCATATCTATGGATAGATCTCTTTTGGAGGCTAATCAAAGCCCAGCTCACTTGAATGATTAGATCTGTCTCAAGCCTTCATCAATCTTCTCCTTCTCCCTCCTCTTCCTCCTCCTCCTCTTTTTATTCATATGTGATGTATGTGTACAGGTTCATGAATGCTTGTGTGCACAATGTACGTAAGTACACATGCATGTGTGGAGGCCAGACATCAATTTTAGGTATCTTCCTCACTTGATTTCCACCTTATGTTTTGAGACAGGGTTTCTAGCCGATTCCAGAACTCACCAGTTCAACTACACTAGCTGGATACCTAGCCCCAAAGATCCTCCAGTCTTTGTCTCCATAATACTTGGGATCACAGGAGCACATCTCTGTAGCAGATTCTTATGTGAAGGCTGAGAATCTAGATTCAAGGGGTCCAGATCCTTACCAATTGAACCATCTTCACAACTTCATCTTCTTCTTCCTCAGTCCTCTCTCTCTCTTTCTCTTTCTCCCTCTCTTAAAAATTATAGCTTAAAAATAACCAAGAAATCATAAGTGGAAAATCTAAGCCTACATAGGAGATCTTAAAAGTCATAAAAACATAACATGTTGTCTTAAATTGGCCAAAACTCTTTGCATGCTCATCTTATGGAAAAGCATGTATAGATGACCTCTTAGGGACACCCCTGCTTTCTCTATATCTAGCCTAGCCTCAGTCACTTCATATTCATCAAGCTATAAAGTATCTATTAAAAAAATCACAAGTGCCCTGGGGTTGTTCACTGGACGTTCCAGAAATGCAGAGCTTCAGTTTTTTGATATTCTTTATTTCTCAGCCCCTGTACAATAGATGTCACCTTTCAGTAAAGCAGCCATGGACAGCAGAAGGCCTGGAAATGCCAATTGTAATTAACTTTCTTTTCAAATGTGTTTGACAGTTTCATGCTGAGAAGTGCTTCTTACCTTTTGAACTTTCAGATTGCTTGGCTGAGCAAAATGTGTATCATTTTCTTTGAAAACTGCCTGACAAAGAGCTATGTACTATGATATTCTTGCACACGTCAGCCATTTATAAGAGATTTAGATTCTTAAGCAGATTATCCTTGTTCCGAATGAGAGACCTTGCTTTTGTCTGAAGCACTGGCTATGTTGAGGTGCATAGCTGAGTCCCAGGACAAGGACGCTCATATATTCATAAATGTCAAAGACAATGTCCCTTTCTCAGGAGCCTACCATCCCATCTGCTCCACAGGTAATGTTCCTGAGACCCGGGAAAACCAAAACCATGCTCTTTTGACAGTAGTTATAGAAAGGAAAGAAAAGTTCCTTGGGTCCAGGTTCCAACAACATGGTTATTCATCATTTTTAAAATGACATAAAAATCCATAAATATAGAAGAACTCTATGAATGCATCTTTTTCTATTTGAGAGGCTTAAGCTGACTTTTGCAATAAGAATAATACACCCGACTGTGACCTACTTAAAAAATGTAAAAAGTCTCTTTATGGCAGCTTATTTTGGTCTTTCGTTTGGCCTTCCAACTATTTTTTTCATAGCAAGATTAGTCATGTTTAAAGAAAAAGCCAGTATACATCCTCACCAGCATTTTGATCAAGGAGAAAGGTTTCATACTTCAATAGTGCACATAATGGAATTGGTCAGATTTGAAGCATGGGAGCACAATTTATCTTGGATCTTTAATTTTTTACAGTTCAACTGACAGAAATTTAACTAAAATGTTGGTTATGTGACCAGTGAGCGGACTCTTCAAAAAATAATATTTGCCTTAATTTTGCTATATATATATTCAGAAAAATGTTGGGAATAATTGTATTTTATTAATCCCTTGGTTAATTAAAAATACTTTAAAAATCAAGCTCATAAGATTGATGTTCCAGGGCTGGAGAGATGACTCAGTGGTTAAAGCACTTGCCTCCAGTGCCTAAGGCCCTGGGTTCAATTCCCCAGGACCCACATAAGCCAGACCCACAAGGTGGTGGCCCTGGTGCGATCTCTCTCTCTCTCTCTCTCTCTCTCTCTCTCTCTCTCTCTCTCTCTGCTTGAAAATGAATAAATAAAATTAAAAAAAAGATTGATGTTCCACCCAAAGATACAAATATGTACATTAGTAACAATTCTCACAGAAATAGAAAACAGAGAAAATTACAAGGCAAAGAATGAACTTTAGAATTTTATTTTTCCTAGTCAACATGTAAATACAACAACAACAAAACACCATAGGTTACTGAGGTTTGTCCTAGAAGATTAAAATATGATCTTTTATCCAAGAAATATAAAAAAATAGACTTGATTCCTTATTATTTATTTCCTCAAAGCAAAAAGCTATGATTAACTTGAAGTGTTACCTACCAAGTTGAATATGACTTTGGAATTGTAAAGGTGTTTTGTTCAAAACTTGAGACACAAACACAGTCAGCTTCCGGTAAATATATGATTTGATTTTGGTTAAGAGTGCTCCTAGTATCACCTCTGAAAATCAAGAATGAATGGCTTTCAGTACTGTTTTCTATTAAATTTGGAGAAGGTTCTACAACATCTGTTGCTTCCATGTAAGAAAGCAAATCAAGGTAGTTGTCTGAACTGAGGAAGCTATCCAGATATTGATTACGATTTTGTATTCAGAGTCTTGAGACTCTGAGAATTTGACCAGGTAATCTCTTCCCATAAAGTTTTGATGCTTTGTTCTTAGTAGGGATGCTCAACTCCTATTACCAAAGATGGCTGACTTTTTCATAGGATGTTTCCCTAAGTTATCATGTGAAAGTCCTGTCCTTTTCAGTTCTATTACTTTGCCAAATGCTTTTTCAAGGCTTGTGGGAAGAGGATGAAATAGAAGAACCTTCTCATGGTATATATAGAAGAAAATAACATTGAATAAAACATTAATTTAAATATAATATCCATATATATGGAAGCCTTATATATAATTTATTAGTACATCATAAATATCATATCACATAAATTTCTTAGAATCCTCAATTAAAATTTGATTTTGAGTTTATACTCTAGGTATTTCATTCTAAGAATTATACTTCTAAAGCCACAAAAGGAACTGTGCACAAACAGCTCCAGGATTTAAAATAATTTAAAAGAGTCAAGCTGGCAAAGACAAAGGTAGCCAGCAGATTTAAAGGGGCTCACCCAGGTTTTGGTAAACATAATGCATGCTTATCCCTCCCTAATCATAAAGTAAAAAAAGAAGATGTCATAGTTAGCCACACACTGCTGGGATGAATCTCCAAACAAGGCACAATTTTGGGGAGGAAAGTATTTACTGAACTAATAAATCCAGGGAAAGTTAAGGAAAAGGTTGGCTCCCTTTCACAGAAGCAAGCAGGGAGAGAAACCCACCACCAGCACCTCAAGCAAGTACACTGTAACACTGTAATTCACAAAACAACAGAATTGCCAGACTTGGGATCAGGCTGCTGTTTTGCATATGTATCCCTAGAATTTTGCATCCAATTTAGAAAGGGTGTCATGACCCCAGGAGGCCAGGCCAAAGTGACACTTCCTCCAGCCAGAAGCCTGGAGACAATTCACAATTATAATAAATTCTATTGGGGGACATTTACTCAAAACTATCACAGAAGACAAGGCTTGATTGCTGCAGTGTAAAAGAAAATAGAATTTGTAACTACCTGGTGTGCATAGGTTCTATTTAACTTATTTCAAAAATTCTTATAGTGTGTTGGTTAGTGCTCAGTTTCAGTAATAAATCTGTAAAAGTCTGAGAAATTTATAATTAATTCAAGCATTGCAAGAATCCAGTCCGTATATCTCTACCTTATATCAAAAACTCTGTTATCGGCAATATTCATCTATCTGTGGAAATTGTTACAGTGCAAAGAAGCCAACATATATAATCTGTGTCTACTTATTTCCTACCTCACTTCCTTTTTCAATTTACATTCCACTTAGTGAGCCCACCGTGTGCCTTCGAACTTGGCACACAGAAGCCCTAGTGTGATTGACCCTAGAAAACATTCATGTGGGAATGCAAGAAAATGACTTTGGAACTATGAGGAAGGAACTTCTTGCACCTGATGTGTCTAATTTTAGATGTGAATAAAAAAAAGAATCATAAATTTATTATATTCATGTTATGCCAAGTCCCTAGAGACTGCTCAAGTATAATAAACAGGGCAAAATATGGTAGTATCAAAACCAAATGATCAAAGATTATTGTCCAGGTAGAATGTGCGATCTAGAGTAAGAAGAAATGTACACATGTAAATTAGCATCACCTGTAAATTTCACGAGTGCAGTCTATTATTCTTGATAATAATATTTATAAAACCTGTATTTATCTAGGCAGGGTTGCTTACTCCACTATAACTAAACTTACATAAGATTGCATTAGTCATATATAATTTAATGGACTTCTATTTTTTCCTGTAGATCACCCATTCCAATTGCATTTCTCTTGTGAATGACAGTTATTGCACACAATTGTACTGAATGTGAAATAGGTTGACCTGAAAATAAGTAAAATTGTACTGCTTTTTAATATTTGTTAAAGCAACCACATAATGCTAAATGCTAAAGTCTAGATGGTAAAATACATGGAATTATGCATATCTTGTCCAGTAATTTGTTCTATCTGTAATTTGTTATGTGAGTAGATACTCGACGTTTCTTCAAAGAGAAGGAAGAGGATGGTGAGAAATCAATGTAGCCCAAAATGAAAACAATGAGCTGAAAGGTTAGATGGTACACAAGCAATTGCCACTCCATTCAAGTCCAGCAATGGTTTATTGTGCACCTACATGTAAAACACATCTGCAGTCAATTCCTTTAAACATGTAATTCATGCTAAAGTAAAGTCGTCTTTATCATTTTTAAGAAAATATGTTTTGTATTCCTTTTTTTTAAATCTCATCTGTCATAAGGCAGAGCTCAGAGTTAGTCTCTTCAGCCAGTGTTGAAACTGCAGGCAACACTTTAAATCACACTTTGAGATCTTTTATCTTTATTTTTCATGTTCATTTATATGTGAATTTTGGATGATTTGTAATCAGGAGACAATTTTGTTAACAATTACTTAACCCTAGACTAAAGCTCCTTTAACCTAATTGGGGTATTTACAAGTATATTGGGGTATTTACCTTGTGCCTCTTCTTAACCATTTCATACACATTAGCTCTTCAGACAACTCTTAAATGTCTGCCCAGGGTTACTCTCACCAAAATCAGCTGGAAGAAGAAAGAGCTAACTGGACATGAATGCAGACCTTAGAATCTCTTTTGAATTACAAACTGGATCATGTTCCTAAACCACCTGTTTCTTATCCTGTCTCCACATTTCTCTCTTTTTAAAAAAAATTCTCACTAAATCAAACTTAAGATGATTTATACCTAAAATAAATTCCTTTATAAATTACTTTTAGGCAGTCAAGAAAAATATTACCAATACTTTTGGATGATAATTTTGGACATAGAAAGGAGATGAAACAGGTTAACTGAGACTTCTGGGATTATACAGAAGCAATCCCAGAAACATCGGCTTCAAGTGCCATCTCAGTCTCACATCAACCAAAGCCCAGCACTGTTCTATTTCCATCAGAATTGGGTCACTGTCTATGATTAGCTTTACAAAACAATCCCTGCACTTGCCCTGGATTTAGAAGAGTGATATCCCATGGAAATAATACAGAAGCTTTAAATACAAACTTTACAGGTCATTTCGAAGTTACCAGTAGCGGTATTAAAAAAAGAAAAAAAAAAACTTAAAACATAAGTGTATTCTTTCTCAGGCTGCTATAACAAACTACTGTAGATGAGGTGGCTTAACTGACAAAAATGTCTTTTTTCTTTTTATTATCAATTTTCAACATGTGCATGATGTATTTTGATTGCAAGCCCATACCAATACTTTTTTGTCCTCCCTTCTCCATCCCACATCCACTGAAACCCTAATTCTTTCCAACTTCTATTTTGATGTCATTTTATTTACCTTCCTCCATCATCCACAGTAATATGTTGATTGGCTGAATATTGTGCTGATCTTGTGTGGGGGAAAAAGGCCATTGTGACATCATAAATGTGACAGCTAAAATATAACATTCCAAAGCACTTCTCCCTAACCTTTGTGGCTTATATTCTTTCTGTCTCCTGTTCTGTAGTTTCGCTGAGCCTTGGAGTATGTGATAGACATGCCACATTTAGTACTGAGCACTCACCTGTCACCTCTTTCAGAACTTTGATGATTTTTGAGTCTCAATAAGAGTCAGCATCTATTCAAAATAAAATTTCTCTGGCCAAATGTGAGAGTAGCCCTATTATATGGATATAAACATAAATATTTATAAGACAATTTGGTGGGCATAGCATATATGTGTAGTCAAATGTCGCATATTCTCCCTCATATGTGGTACTTAACCAGGATAACCGTTCTCTTTATGCAAACTAGTAGAAAGAAGTGTGATGTTATGAATGTAGGGTAAGGGACGGGGAGAGGAGAATGGCTTAAGCATGAGGGTAAACCATATTAGGTTCAAAAAACATAAAATCCTTACGAGCATACTGTAACCTATTGAGAAAGTAGTGAGCGTCCACTGGCAAGAGTGGCCATGAGTAGTAGGGGACAGAGTTTAAGCCTGTGAATAATTAGACCAGCCTGACAATCCCTGGTTCCAACCACTGGTTCCTTCCCTCACTGAGCTGTTGACCAAAGCTACTCATGAGAATCCAACAACAAGACAGAATTCTGTCAAAGCTCTTGAATGCCCTCCCCAGGCCTGAGGCAAAACCCTGTTATTGAAGAAACCACAGACTGCCATCAATCAGCATCGAGAAACCCTTCAACATCCGGAATGGTATCCAGCCCCCAGAAGGCAGTTAGTGTAGTGCTGGAAGGCACTGCACAGGCTGACAGGGGAACTCATCAATGACAGCTGGAGTAAACAGAGACCACTGACAGGAAACATAATCTGCAGCCATGAGTAGGCTCACCACACCTCCTACTGGGAGGGAACAGCGAACCAACAAAGGAGCACTTGTGTAATGGAGGAGCCTGGGCCTGGGGGAGACAATCAACAGCTTTCAATTTGGCCAATTTTCCACTGAGTGAGGGGGGACCCCTTGTCTGGAACTTGGGATTCAGGGCGATAGGCACCGGATCCTGTACTCTTAGGCTCCCAAGACAAGATGCACTATGGGACCAATTACAGGGAGGCTACTAAAAATAGAATCCTGGTAATCCAAAATTGTGTATATTTGTTAACCTACACTAATCTCACTCTATGATGGAGATTGTGTTTGTATCTTTCAGGATGCAGCGAGAGATCTGGGGCTCATCTAACCCTACCAACCGACCATAGGCCGATAGCTGAGATTCTGGCAAGAGAGGAGCCACCACAGTCATACCATGGAGGAGCCAAATGGAACTCCGCAGAGAATGACGAGATGAACAAAGGGCCCCCAGCCACAGCCATTAAATCAACACAGGATTAGCCAGTGGAACAGAAACCAACAATTTTCGACACAAAGACCCCTAAGCTCACAACCTTAAAGCAAACTTATTACTCATCCACCACGACTCAGGGAACTATGCGGAAGAGGGGGCGGAAAGATTGTGAGAGCCGTGGTGGGGGAGACTATCCAGAGGTATGGACAGGAGAACCAGGCTGAGTACTAGGCTATCCATGGTCCCCTGTCACAAGGACTGATCCAGACGACCCATGGAGGAGGTAATCCAGTGGAATGGGGAGGGGAATTGGGGATAACAACTCATTGTTTGCCCACTAAATGTTGTAACTGATTATGGACAATAAAAAAAAAAACAGTTGTAGTTTCCCCACAAGGGCTTATGATCTTCCTAGCCATAAGCTTTTGACTACACTAGTTTTCAGTATCAGGTATGAATTGCCTCCTGAGGAGCAGTCCTCAAATCCTATCAAAGAATAATTGGTGACCCCCATAACAGCCATGCCACTATTGCACCAGGGGGCACATCATACCTCTCTGACCAATAGTGTGCTCTGCAGGGACCATCTCTGGTTCAGAGAGGTGATGATACCTCTTCCCAGAAGACTGCATAGAACTTGCCAGCAATGATAAGCAGCCCCTAGGGAGAAGGCTGCCACCTCAATTCCAGCTTAATTTCTCAGCAAACGGAAGCATGTGCTATCTTCAGCAACAGTCTTACCATCTAGTCTGGGTGGGTGGGCAACTGAGAGTATATTTTCTCAGCTGTTCTTGAGACTAGAACTCAAGCTCTACATGCTGGCAATATGGTTCTGGTGAGTTGTCTTTCCCTGGCTTGTGGATGATCACTTTTACTGGCCCTCATGAACGTTTTGTCTATGCATACATCTCTAGTGTCTTTTCTCTTCTATTAAAAAATCTCTATTGGATTAGGGTCTGCTTTAATAACCTTTTTAAACCTTAATTATCTCTTTAGCAACACCATCTCTAATCACATTGTGTTGGTTAGGATGTTAATATAGTCCTAATCAATCTATAATAAGTAAAATTAATTTTTAAAATGTAGTTTGACTCAAAATAGGTAATGCATTATTTCTACATGCAACTTTTTATGTTCTTCACATACTTTTTTTATACTAAGTCTTCAACATCCAGTGTTTTAGACATGTACCACATGTCAGTTTGGACTACCCATCTTTCAAATATTCATGATTCACATATTAGTGACTACCATATCAAACAGATCATGTGGAGAAGGATCTGTTATATTGCTCCTTATACTCCCCTTTATAAGAAAGAACCTAACTCTTATACCATATACTCATATTTGAAAGCTTTTATGCAAGTAAAATTACTTTAGTCCAGTAGATTGCCAAGAGAAGGGATTTTTCCAGTGTACCTAATGAGTGTTGAACTCATCCCAACAGCAGAACACAGCATCTCCTGTTCTAATTGACTAAGCTATTCCTAATTGTTAAATGGTAACATAAAATCTTCTACCTGAATAGAAGCACCCTTTACATTGTGTGAAGATATGGTCTGAAATGTCTCCCACAGGCTTGACCCAGCCTCTAGATTTTGTTGCTATTTTGAAGGCTGTAGAATCTTTAGGAGGTAGGGTAGGGCTAAAAGAAGTGGATACAAGGGGGGACCTTAAAGGTTATAGACACTCCTGTTTTTTTTTTCTCCTTTCTGCATTCTATGTTTCCTATTTAGTCATGATGTAAGGAATTTCTGCCACATGCTCCTGCCACCAAAAAAAATCTACTATATCCTCCCCACCATGAGAAACTGAAGTTCTCTTGGTACTATAAGCCAAAATAAATCTTTCCTACCTTCAGTTGTTTCTGTCAGGTATTATTAATAGTAATGTAGAAGTAACTAATAACATGTTGCGACCCTTGGGTCAATCACAGATTTGTTTAGGGTTGTGTATCTTCTACACAGCCATGCACATGGCTGTCATCTGAATGAACATGTCTTCCAAGCAAGTTGGGGCCTGTTGCAAGACACTACATAGGAGATGTATTAAAGGTAAACTATCCAGGAGGGGTGGAGCGTCATGGTGGACCAGTAGCAGCCTTGCCAGGACTCTCTTCGAAAAGGTTTGATTCTTCAGCTGGGATCCAAACCCGGGACACCAGCTGACCTTGAACCCAAATCTACCATCTCCCCAACTCCACGCAAGCTGGGGGGTCAGGTCTACCCATCTGCTTTCTACTCGGTAGAGGAACAAAGCGCTGCCCATCCCCCACTCCTAGCTCAGCTCCTGCCGGCTATTGCCTGTGCGGCTGAGAACCGGGCCCTCCCAGGGCCCCCTCACTCCAGCCTCTCTCCAGTGATTCTTGGGCACATTTCTCCCTGAGGACCCCTCCACATACACAGGCAATCGCTCCACGGGCAAACTCAACGAGCCCGGCCCAAGCACTTCTGTCCACAGCTGCAGGGTGGGGCCCTCAGACACTGGGGAACCTACCCCAGGGCTGGGAGGACAAAAGTGGCTTTGGCGGGCACCGGGGACCACACGCCACGGACCCTGTAGTAATTCTTGGGTGCACTTCTCCCTGAGACCCCTCCAAATAGACAGGTAATCGCGCGGTTCGGCTCCTGGAGCACGCAGGACCCTCAGGCACCTGGGAACCTAAACCAAGGCTGTGAGGATAAAAGCAGCATCGGCAAGCATCGGGGACCACACGCCACTGACCCTCCAGCGATTCTTGGGCACACTTCTCCCTGAGACCCCTCCAAACACACAGGCGATCAGGTTCCACAGGCAAGCTGAACTAGCGTGCAGGACTGCAGCTGCCGGGCAGAGCCAGGCCTCAGGCACCACCGGGGAACCACTGCCAATCCTGGGTGGGCAAAGGTGGCTCCAGATAGGAGGGCACAGTCAGGTGGGAGATCACTGGGCCCTATAGTTGGAGTGCTGGGACTGTGTTTCTACTCCAGCATACCATCTGGGAGCAGGGAGATCCAGTCAGGTAAAAATCTAAGCCTCACTGGGCACAGAATTCCCCAACAGGAAAGACCTCCATTTAAGATCAAACCCGGTGA